>BLXT01005065.1:657963-669926 GCA_019648995.1 Plakobranchus ocellatus
GTACGCTATATAGGAGGTAAGTTTTAGTGAGCGGAGGCGTAGCCTTACAGGTCAGAACGCTCGCTTACAACTACCATGCAAAAAAGTCCCAAAAAAAGGTGTAAGATCATATTTTAAGTGCCCTATACTCCAAAACCAAGATGGCGCTGTTGCCATTGAAACTACGTGATAAAAATTATTTTTACTGATAGACTTAGCATATATATTCATTACTTAAGGATTATTTGAATGAAGTTTCATTCTTCTCTTAGTGTTACTTCAGAAATTGATTCTGAGGTGTAGGCCCTCCCCTCCACTTATTTTCTGAAGGAAAACTGTGTGCCAGTTTTCCAGCTCAAATAATACACTTGTCACTTTTCTTTTTCAGTCAGGGTGACAACTGTGAGGAGAAGGCCCTGAAATGCTACCTGCAACATGGACTTTGGATGCAGGCTATAGAGCTACTAAAAGATATAGAGATGCTGGAGAACCCTTTGAATGGGAGCAAGACAACAAAACAGAGAGAGAGACAGGATCTACTGCCTACCCTGCTGCATGTGACAGTTACAGCTTTAGCAGAGGTGCTTGACTGATTGTTTTCTTTATTGTGATGAAAAGCAAAGAAGTGTTAATCAGTGAATTTTTTTTTTTTTAATTCAATGTCTATATAGTGAAGGTGAATATGATCAGATAGAACTGTCTATAAATTAATGCATAGAAAAAACCCCAGAAAATCTAATTTTATATTCTATGAATACTTGTGAGCTTTACTTAGCAAGTTGTTTCTAATGATTATCACTGAACCCATGAATCACAAGTTGCATTTTGAACATTTTAAATCATCAATATAACCTGAAACTCTAGTCTAAGACTTTGCAATTCTGCAAATAATTCTGATTCAGTGCTAAAATTTACAATTCAAAAATATTTTTTTAAATTGAAAACTGAAAAAAGCAATCTTTCACCAATTTTGTCCAGAAGGCAGTATTTAAAAGAAGGCTAGCCTCAACTCATAATAAGTACACAGCAGCTAATTCGGGGTAAAGAGTAAGTAATACAGGTATAAGTAATACTAAAGGGTAGCCCAAGGAGAGGATTAATGATATGAAATATCTTAGTAATAGAGCATTAGTAGTAGCAATAGCAAGTACTGTTTTTAACTCGCTGGAGACCGGGGAGGTGGGGCTGTGACTGGGGGTTTCAGTGGTATTTTCAAAAACTTGTAGGGGCTTGCAATATTTAGACCCTGCCATGGAAATTTCACACTTATAAATTCAAACAACTATCTTTCTAGTAAAACATCAAGCAAGCTTTTCTACTTTTTTAAAAATGATTTTTCAAAATCGGTGTTATTTGTTCCTTTTCTGGAATTTTTTTCTAAAGGCTAGATCTAGATTTCGTACAACTAGATCTAAGACTAGATTCGGCAACCTCATCGCTTTCTGAGTCTGACTCGATTGTTTTTTGCTTTTGTGACCATATTCTGGATCATTTGGATTGGAATATTCACTTTCTGAATCATAATTTTCTTCAAAAATTTCAAACAAGTTAGTTCTACTGCGAGGTGTAGACCTAGTGATGGTGATCACGAAATATAATTCAATAGACCTAGCTATGAGTGTAAAATCAGGTTAGTTACAGTTTCATAGCTTAAACAGTTTACTCTACATCCTCCAAACTTTGCATGAAACGAATCAAAAGGACAACGAGCGTTGACAACCCTTCCTGAGAATGTATCGGGCATAGGCTGGTAGAGAAAAAAAGCATAAGGACGGCCCCGATACTGTCTTAGGATCTGTACACAGAGATCAATGACCGTTCATGAGTCATACTCTGGATCCGTTGTCAGTGACTTAATCTAAAGAAATAATGCTAGCAATTGCATGGTTGTACAAATTAATGGATAAATTCGTCTGTGGACAAAGATGAAATATCTGGATAATTCAAAGGACCAGCAGCAGCACTCTGCTCAGGCAGATAAGATGTTGGGAAACCAAGGCATGGTACAAAACCACAGCGCTTAGGAAATCCACATTTCTGATCCAGTTGCAAAATGGAAATGTTGCACAAACAGAAAAGAAACCTGAAAAAGCCAGTGAAACCAGTGCCTGTATAAAAACAGACAGGTTGACAAGCAATGTGGTGAGATTTGAAGGCGAGGCTTTCAGCCTTTAGCAGAACCGAATCTGACAGGAAAAGACTAAACCAGAATGAGAAAACGCAAGAGAATTTCTTCAAAGACCCTTTCCAGATCTCAACAGCGCAAAAAGAAGAATTAGAAAGTCACCTTGCAAGACATATTCTGATCCAGAACTAGAGAAGCCATTTGGTTATAGGGGGTTTCGTCTGGCACTCGGGGTTAAATTCAATAAACCACCAATACTGGATGAAGTAAACTCATCATCGAAAAAGGCAAGAGGTAAGTCTTCGCCTGGGCAAAACGGAGTGCCCTACCTGCTTTACAAAAGATGCCCTAATGTTCTCAAATAAATAGTTTCATAAGATCCTCTGAAGCCCTCGGAATAATCTAAAGATCAGTGAGCAATGGATAACAGCGGAAGGAGTTTACATTCCCAAAGAGTATAATTCAAATATATCAGTTCCGACCAATTTCACTGCTCAATGTAGAAGGGAAAATCTTTTTCTCAGGCTGTCTTGAACACACTTGAATGATTTGGGAAGCCATTAAAAGAGCTAAATCAGGAAAACCTGGCAACATGGATGTCGTCTGTTTGGACCTTGTATACGGTTCTGCACAGCACCAAATGATCCAGCAAGCTCTAGGGATGAACCATATTCGACAGGATATTCAAGTAATGCTTAAAGACTACTTCAATGGTTTTAAGATCAGGTTGTCCAGCGAGAGATGCTTGACATACTGGATAAATTTGGAGGTTGGTATTGCTATGAGTTCTACAATATCCCTAATCTTGTTTGTTTTGGCTACATGTTGCCCCTGAAGGCTTTCATGAATGACGCTACAATCTGTGCTTCAAGGAAAAGAGACTCACAGAATGCTTTTTTGGTTAGATGCTATAATGAACTGGAGCAGGATGAATTTCAGCTGAAGAAGTCTCTAAATCTGTCCATAAAAAGAGGCAAGTTAGATGAACATGCTTACTTCAAAGTAACCATTCAAGATATACCAAGAATCAGTCAAGAGCCCGTAAAGAGCCTTAGAGGATAATATGATTCATCCTTGAAAGACACCAAGCTTGGATCTGAAGCTTTAGAGCAAGCTTCAGGAGGTCTGCAAGCTGCAGACGAGGGTGACCTACCAGGAAAGTACAAAATATGATGTCTCCTGTTTATGCTTACCCCAAAATTTTTTGGCCACTTAGAAGTCTTGTAACTGGTATATGAGATCATCACTTCAACTGTGGAATCCATAGAAGCCAAAATAAATAGGTTCACAAGAAAATGGTTAGGGGTCTCACCTGCTCTAATGGATGTTACAATGTACTGCCCCACAAAGCAAAGCTGAGACTCCGCCTGAAGTCCATAGTCGAAGAATCCAAGTGCGGAAAAGCTAGACTAATGACAGTGCTCGAAGATTCAGAGGACCCAGCAGTGAGATCTGTTCAGCTCAAGCTAAGAAGTGGCTGAAAATGGACAGGTGAGGAGGCAGTCAACCAAGTTAAAGAGAGCCTGAAAATGAAAGAGGTAACTTTGTCTCATTTAGAAAGGAAGGAAAGGATTAGGATCAGGGGAAATAAAACGGTGGTCAGAAACAGACGGCGAATAGAAAAGAGCTATGGTAATTGACTAGTGGTTGGGAATGAAAGATGATCCCACATGCCAACTATGCCAAGGCAAGCAGACTACAGAACATGTCATCAAAGTAGCTCTAAGCAAGGGCAAGTACATATGGTGACTCAATACTGTTACAAGAACTTGTGATATGTGAATCAAAAGGCCTGCTTGTCCAACCCAAGGCAAAGGCACTCTTATTCACATCAAAAGGTGGAACAAAATCCTGGTGTGGAAGTGCAGTTGGCATGGATACTCGGAAGAAGAGCTTACTGCATGGGTGTGATGACAGGGAATTTTCAGCCAATCTCCCTCAATGGAACAAACATCCTAAAGCCATCCAGAACACAGTAATGAGATCCCAGGAGACGTATGATTTTGCCCATTTTAAAAAATTGCCCTGATTTTGTTTTAAAAGCTATTTATATTCTGGTTTTTTTTTAATTTTCAAACTCAAATTTAGATCTTTACAAATATATAAAGGGATTTTCCAACATCTAGATTTTGAATTTTACATGAATTTTTTAATAACATAACCAAAAGTAAAAAAAAACCTTTTTTTTTTACAGACATAAATTTCAAGAGAAAAAGATGTAAGAGCAAAGAAAACATTTTCATAAACAAAAAATTGAAGATGTGGTTCCCATAAATATCATATCAATTTTATAAAGCTCTGTGGGTATTGACAACAAAATTTCAAGCTTTGAAGGTCTCACAATCCTGGGAAAACTTCTTACGGGACGCCGTTCTAGATCTAGGTTTGAAATTTGTGCCCCTGCTTGGGCCTTATACAAAAATAAAGAAACAGTCTTATAATGCATTATTTATGGACAAAAGGAGTATAAAACTAAAATAATAGTTGAAGTACAGTTTAGAAGTAGTCTCCTGGTTTGGCTTATAGCCATAACAACAACAAAAAAATATTAAAAGACATCGAACACCTACGTCCGATGCGTCTGTTTAGCCTGTGACATCATCGGACACAGGTGTCAGATGAGTCTCCATTGAGTCAAGTGCTACTCAACAAATTATCATGGTTGAACCCACAGTTCCATGCCAGAGAATGGAAGAGGCAAGTACATATAAAAGAGAAAAATTAAAGGTCTTGAGCTAGGAGCTGGAAAAAGCTTGATACAAATCCCAGATAACACCTAAAGAGTTGGCGCTAGGGGATTTGTTGGAAAATCAGCCTACAGTCTTCTGAGCAAACTCCATCAATGGCCAGAGAAAAACCAAAGCTCTTAAAGCACTTAGTCTAGCTGAGACTGCCAAAAATAGCTCCAGATAGATTTTTGGAAGAAGGAACAAGCATTTACTTCGTAAGTGATGTCTCCTCTAACTATAAGGAGCATTCTTGGTGCAATAATTAAAGCATTTTAAAATAGTCACCACAATTCAAAAAGGTTGTGGGTTCAAAACCCGTAAAAGAAGCTGGGGTTGAGGGAAAAAAAAAGGTGGCAAAGGGATACTTAGGAGTCATGACCTTAGTGTAGCCTGGCCCCCTTAGAGTGTAAGAAGTTCAGGGCCAAAACATTTGCCTATGGGGGGTTTCTTCTCTGAAGACTCTCAGCTGCCTTGCTCTGATATGATTATATTTCTACCTATGGTATCGTTTTCCAAGTTGCAATGTTTATTTGGTTTATTTATTTTTTTCCTAATTTTCAGAATCAAGTTCTGTCAGACTATATCACTATCCTTTTTGCTTTGACGCCAAATTGGAAAAGGTATTGTTGTAGTTTTTTGCTTCACATTTTTTAAGTTTGACAAAAGCAAAGAATACTTTTCATCGTAGCAAAATTTTAACAATTTTAAGGAAAACATTTTGGAGAAAAAAAAAACTTGGAAATGAAAATAGCTTTTTTTTTTTTTATATTTTAATGGAAGCCTTGAAAGTATTTGGAAAGCCAACATTCAAGCAAAAGTTAATTATAGCTCAAATTCTCTCAACAAATAGTTATTAGTTGAACATACAAAATTTTGTTTAACTCACTCAGCGCCTGCTATTTTTCAGAGTTGGTTATGCTCAGCGCCAGAGTTTTGAGGGATTTTTAAAAAAATTTCCATGGCTCTTGTAATCAACCAATGTTAATGAAAGTTATCCATGTAATGAAACAAAAACTGATTTTTGAAATGAAATTAATTTCAAAAGCTTAGCTGAAAAAGTTTTTTTTATTATGATTTTTTAAATTTTACCATTTTTTGGGGTGTCCAACTTTTTCCAACTAATTAAGGTAACTTAAGCATAAGTTTGACTGAGGGAATGAAAAGAAAGAGTGTAAGGCAGTCCTTAAGAGCTTTACTCACCAAAATAATAAAGATAATCCATAGGGTTTTTTTTTTTTTTTTTTTTTTTTTATTGCTAATTTTAGGCCTAGGTCTAGATTTAGATCTAGACTTGAACCTGCCTGATTCAGAACCTGAGCTTGACGATTCTAGATCTATATCTAGATCTACAATAGAAAAGAGTGTAAGACAGTCTTTAAGAGCTTTACACATCAAAATAATAAAGTTTTTTAATAATTATTATTTTTTTTTTTTACTAATTTTAGGCCTAGGTCTAGATTCAGATCTAGAGTTGGACCTGCCTGATTCAGAATCAGAGTTTAGGATTCTAGATCTATAGTTATGTAGATTGTTTTCACAACTTTTTTCACTCTGGTTGGTATTCTGGGTCTTTATCTGAATCCACAACCTCTTATGATTCGCTCTCAAACATAGCAAACAGCAGCTAGGTCTAGATTTAGATCTAGAGTTGGATCTGCCTGATTCAGAATCTGAGCTTGACGATTCTAGATCTACAGCAGATTGTTTTCACAACTTTTTTCACTCTGGTTGGTATTCTGGGTCTTTATCTGAATCTACAACCTCTTCTGATTCGCTTTCCATCATAGCAAACAGCAGAGATATCAAGTGTCACCGACCTCAACTCAACTGAAAAACATCGACTGCACAATGTTTTGATAGAAACTGAAAGTGGACTTAGAAAAAAATTAGTTAAAAAACAAGTAACCAATTAACTCCCTTGATACTTTCACAGAAAGTAGCCAAGAGTTTGTTCTTATGTGTAGGGTAATTCCCCAACCGATCGAGCCTAAGGCAGCAGAGAAAAAACATTATAATGGTCAACCCGTGTGCTTCACGGGATCAGCTTGGCGCAACCAAAAGCCTTTCCCGTGTAAGGCACGGGAAAATCCCCAATGAGTAAATTTTCAGTATGCCTCAATGAATGAGGACATCTTCCTACATTCTATTTATAACCAACAGTCTTTACTTTTGCTCAGTCTTAACTTACTCTTACTGATCTCCCAAGACTCACAGTCTTATGAATTGTTAAACTTCTATTGCCTTGTTGCACAATATTATTTTTAGGTTTTTTTCTGAACTTGAATAGTGGCGCTAGCCACCACTAACTGTTGCCCTTTCAAGGCTGCCGAGGTGCATGTATTAGCTCTATATAAATAACTGAGACTAAATAGAAAATTAACAGCTATACAATTTTAGAATAATTATTGCACAGATTGATTTGTCTATTTTGATTGCTTATTCATTCTAAAGTTTTTCCATAATGTATGATCAGATTTCAAAGGATTTAGGTTAGATGCTCTATTACATGTTTTTAAATCTAGCCTAGGGTATCTCAGGTTGAATTACAATAGGCTCCGATTTTTTCACAAAGCTGTTTTCAACAAAATGAGCTAAATTGATGACTTGCTGAGCGAGTGCTTAGACAGAAAAATGCAGTAACGTCTAACTTGCCCAGAGCCCGGAAACCAATTGATGCCGGTAGTGATGTTGCACGGCAACAAAGCAATATGAAATAAAGAGATAATTGTTCTTTATTTCAGAAATTTAAAAAAAAATGAGCTGAAAGCAGAAAAAATAAATAAAATCTTCCCTTGCAATCTTTCATGTTAATGAAAGTTATAGGTTATCTAGTATCTACATTGTTTAGACCTTTTACTATAAAAAAAATACTAGACTTGGTCAAGACTGTCATTGCCAGATTTTGAACCTTTATATCCAAACCCTGAACATCTGGATATAACTGTGGATTTGGATTGGCTAAAATCTTTATTTGGTATTAATTTGGTTTATTAATATGAACTGATATCGAAATCAGACTTTTTGTGAAAGTTTCCTACCAATTCCATTCATCTGATATGGTCTTAAACACTCTACAAGGAATATCAATGTAGTCTAAGTGTAAAAAGAGATAAAAGTTTTTGACCATGTAGCTCAAGTTGGAAGTGAATGGGATAGGATAATATGCAGGGTCAACAAACTTAAATTTAAAGTTCTACTTATTGATTTGTATGAAGTCTTGGATGTGTTCAGTTTTTTGTCACATTTACTTCTACGTGCAGCATGGCTCCCTTAAGGATACATAATAAATTTAGGGAGGTAGATTCTTAAGTTAGTTCAGAGACCCAGCTATTTAATAATTGCAGGTACAGGAGAGTACATAAAATTAAATGGCTTGTGGTCCAAACTGAAGATCAAATCCTCCATGATAGTCAAACACCTTGTTGATTGCAACACTACTCACTCTGATAGCTACTATTGGCGTTTCTACTATTTTGAATGGTAAAAAAAAATAGTAGCAATACCTTGTCAATTATGATAAAGTTTAAACTACAGTGTGCACCACTTATATCGACATGGCTTCTTTCGACTTTTCGCTTCTATCGACATGCTTTACTAAGTCCATATTATTTTCCTCTTTATCTTTAGTAAACATGTTCCGCTATGTTGATGCCCACTCCTACTTTATTTCTCTTATATTGACATGTCAATAACCAAACCGAAGCAGTTGATTTGAGTGCAAAAAATTCCCCCTCACAACGATGTCGCTGGCCAAAATCTAGTGCTAGAACATAGCGAGAGTGAGAGGCCCACCTACCCCTTTGTTTGCCACCCATTGTGTGAACCATAGACATGTTGACAGTAGACAAAAAGGCCTATGCCTGAACTATAGTGTGTACGGGGGAGTGACTGTACTGACGGGCTCAGCAGGTATGGAACTAACACTAACTGGTCAGTGTGTACGCAGAAACTGAGTGAAACTGAAAGTGATGCAATGCTGTGGATTAAACCTATGCAGTTGTGAAGTAGGCCTAGAGTATCATTGAAGGAAGGGAAGGGGGAAAAAGGATTGCGCACTGTGTGCGTGTGTAACTGTGTGTGTAAGCTACACGGCATGACAAGTGTGCATCAGTCTTCTAATAGTGAAGCTTTATGCAGTGAAAAAGATCGTTCCATTTGACTCTTACTACTAGCCTTACCACTCGCGTCAGTTTTATCCCAGTGGCCGCTGTTTCAACTCCCGTTATACAGAACTTTACTTTTTGTTCAGAGAACAAGTAAAACTGTCAGCATCGAGACTAAGCTACAACTTCTTGCCAATGTAGGCAAGGAACAAAGCACCAAAAACAGAAGTATGGAATCCCACACAACACCACGCTGTCAACAATTCTTAAGGATAGAGCCAAGTTAGAGAGACTTGGTTTGACAACAAAATTTCAAACCGACAGAAAAAGGCAGAGAACTACAGAGAATTTAGACATTGATCAAGCCTTGTTCCTGTGGTTTAAACAAGCCAACGCAATGAGTGCTCCACTGTCAAATCCTATTTTAACTAGTCAGGCTGAACTTATTGCTCAGGAATTAGGAATGAAAGACTTCACTGCCGTCGGATGGATTGAACGCTTCAAGCGTCAACACGGAATTGCCCTTTGGACAGTAGACTGCACAGTAACTAATGCCTTGAAAGACCAAGACTTGCCTTCATTCCTCAAAGAATACAGCGAAAAAGACATATTCAACGCCAACAAAACAAGCAGCTTTTACAAGTGCCTTCCTGACAAGACTCTCGCTCTGAAGGGTGAACAGTGCACAGGAGGAAAGAAAGCCAAAGAGTTTAGAGAGGATGACTGTTTTGATTGCTGCTAACATATCAGGCAAGGAGAAATTGCCCCTGCTGGTCATTGAAAAATTGCTCAGGCCGTAGTGCATGAAGAGTATAAAAAATCTGCCTGTTGAATATACAGCAAACAAAAAGGCATGGATGACTGGCGCCATCTTTGAAAACTGGCTGCGAAAACTTGACAGAAAATTCCTTCTGCAGGGCAGGTCTATCGCCATGGTAATGGACAACTGCCCAGCGCACCCAAATGTTGATGATTTGAGGAGCATCAAATTTGTTTTCTTGCTGCCAAATACCACCAGCTACCTACAGCCGTGTGATCAGGGAATAATAAACTCCTTCAAGCATTGCTACAACAGCCGAACTATTAGAAAATATCTTGACCATATCTAGGAGAAGATGTCATGGGCCACTAACCAGCCTACATCTTCAGAGACCTTCAGAATCTCTGTTCTTGATGCCCTGTATTTTGTAATGTCACCTGAGTCAATGCTTCTATTTTGTGGAAGCGTATAGTTCAGTGGCTTATTTGCTACCTGAGTCAAATGCTTCTGTTTTGTGGAAGCGGATGGTTCAGTGGCTTATTTGCTTGGTTCCTCTGTCTGGCAAGGCAGTGGGTGCCAACGAGGGTGCAGGTTTGAATCCTACTCAGACATATTGTAATTTTCTCTCGCCTTCTGTCTTGTCTTGTCTTGTCTTGTCAGTTGCTAGATCTAAGTACGTGAACGTCTTCTTAATTTCTTTGTTCACATTGTATCTCTTGTAGATCCTTAGTTCTAGCATTGTGGTCTTGGCTTCCTGTGTGGATAATCTTTCTTTCTAATATGTATCTTTATGTCTACATAATTTGTCTGGAACCTTCAATGTTGATATATCAGGTATGCACTGTAGTTTGATGGAAATCAAAAGCATCAATGTTGTCACAAATGTCTTTGGGCTATTCAGTTATTTATAGGTCTAACTGAACAACACTTGTGACAACTTGCAAGTACATGTAGCTCTATTAAATAGGCTAAAGAACAGAGATCACTCCAAGTTTTCCCAAAAATTGAAGGAAAATTTTATTAATTTAAATGAAGAACAAATTCAGAACAACATTGTAACTTTCCAAGATTTTACAGATCTAAAAACTCTAACATTGGTGGTGCATCTCTCAGCCATCTCTTCAACAAATATTACACACCCCTTTGCCCTGTTTTATTCAGGTGAAAAGTTTTCCACCCCTGTGTTACATCCCTTTTTTCTAGACTCAAGTCCTATATCAGTGGCATGTTGATCTCCATAGTGAAACAACTAATCTAGGTCTATCATGTAGTATCACTAACAGTGTGCAAATGTCTCTCACTCTCATTATTTGACCCTCAAGCAAATTGTTAATTAAAAAATGTTGCTTTCCTGTGTAGTCCTAGCTCTAGTGGTAGATTTTGTCTTGTTTGGTAGGCCCCTATTTTATTTTTCTTCACTTGTAAAATTCTCGGTAGGGCGAAAACACAGTTCCAACAGCAAGATTCGCCATTCCACTCGATCTATCTAGATTCTAGTACAAAAACTATTTTCACTTAGATCTGGGCCCATTCAGAATAACAAGTAATGGTTTGATTAGATCTAAGCACAGATTCAATTGAGTGCTATGTCAATTATAACTTTTCAGAATAACAAGTAATGGTTAGATTAGATCTATCTAAGCACAGAATGAATTGAGCGGTATGTCAATGATAAGCTTCATCATATCATGGGTAATCACATGTTTTTTGTTTTTTTTTAATGATACCTGGATAACCCTGTCAGCGAAGTAAAAACAAAAAATTTGCACCTAAATAAGAAAGACCCCATCCTGTGTATTATTGAGGTGGAATATCTATCCACCCAAATAATACAACCTTTCCAACCTTATATTATTTAGGTGGAAAGCTATACAGTGTATATAATCGAGGTAGATAAAAACCTTCCACCTTTGAAAGAACTCCTTGTATTATTTAGAGTCGATAGCCCAACCGCGGCCACGAGGCTCAACGTCAGCCTAATCTAACCTTCTTTTAATCCTAGCTCTATTCTGATTGGTTGCTCTCGCATGAGCCTAGCCGAGGCCAAGTCTTACTGAGTGTCATCGGGCACTATTGACTTCCGCAAGTGAAAAATGCCATTGTGTGATGTGAACGGCACTACCTTACCGCGGCCACTTGCCTCAACCGCGGCCGCCGGTGTACCAGTGGCGCGGCCACCTTATCTGACCGCGGCCGACTATATGACCTAAGTGCGGCCAAAATGATAGGCCCCGTTTTTGCAACTGTTTTATTAAGGCATTTCATTT
>BLXT01005065.1:684840-695183 GCA_019648995.1 Plakobranchus ocellatus
GCATATTCCTGTGAGACTTTCTAAATTCCTGTGAGTAGAGGTGAATATTCCTGTGAGAACAATTTGGGGTTGGCAGGTCTGCATGTATGAAGTACAGTATTTAATAAAATTTCAATATTGTATTTTTGTTCTGAAAAAGATTGAAATAAACAAGGGGGTTTCACATTCAATAAATGTGTCTCCCAAGTTGCACACCCAGATTTTCAGTCATGATTGCTTTCGGCTGTTCTATGGCGAATTTACTCCCCATGTTTTCTTCAGTCTAGAATTGTTAAAAACTAATGGTTAGCTCTTAAAAACTAATTAATAATTATCAAATTACCAATTAAGGTCAACTTACTTAAAAACGGTTTTAGATTAGTATGATCTGTCATTTTTTCCTATGCAAATGTGAATATAGTGCCAAGCCTCAGCCAGGTTCTAGAGGATTTTCACTCATTGCTTCTTTATCATTGTAAAGGATAGACATGTTTTAGGTGTCGACGTGGTCAAAATTGAATGTCAATCGCAATGTGGCAAAAAGTTGTGTGTGGGTTGCATTTTTATAAAGAGCATTATAGAGCTTTCTTTTGCTGGGTGCAAATTAGAAGGAAAGATTATCCACACAGTAAGCCAAGACCACATGAATCTAAGTCAGATGCTTCTACTTTTGTGGACGCAGATGGCTCAGTGCTTGTTCGCTTGGTTCCTCTGTCTGGCAAGGCGGTGGGTGCCAAAGAGTGTGCAGGTTCAAATCCTACTCGGACAGGACATGTCGTCATTTTCTCTCGACTTCTGCCTTTTCTTGACTTATCTTGTCTATTGCTAGGTCTAAGTGTGTGAATGTCTTCTTCATTTCTTAAACTCTATATTCCTCTGTCGTTCACATTGTATCTCTTATAGATCCTTAGATCTAGCATTGTGATCTTGGCTTACTGTGTGGATAACCTTTCCTTCTAATATATATATATCTATATATGTGACGCGTTCTGTCAAACCGGGGCATAAGGTACCCTGGCCTATTTTGAGATATTGCGATGTAAAGTTAATACACTTTTTTTTTTAGCTAAAATTTTTTTATTGGATATTCCGATCCTAAAGACATTAGTCTTGAAGTTTACTATGAAAAAACAATGTTTTTGTGTTTGAAAATACACTAAATACAGCATTTCTTTGGCAGAGGTCTAATTCTTGAACGAGAATTACGCTAATCATAACCTTTTTTACCAATGATTTTGGTCATTAATCAACAAGCCACTCTGGCATTGTTTGGTATCACTGCAATCAGGAAAACCTAAACTTTCTAAATATAGCACTTTTCTTGAATAGATATAAATTAAATGAACTCATAAATAAATTATTGTGCAATATCTTCTGAGACTGCATTTTTCCTTTGTTTTGCATTGTTGTGGTGGGTTATGGACTGTATAATGTGCTTCAAAATAAAGAAATTGCATGAAATAGTGTGAAATTTTGTGTGAGTATCAAGCATAATGTGCTTATTGTGACTGCCAAATTTTGTAGCTCTCGGATAATTAGAACCTATTAGTTGCTATGGAGATATATTAAAAACTTTAAACCCAGTTTTCTCAATAAAACGAGTTTTTGCTTTATTTGATGCCTTCTGTCAAAACGGGGCATAAGGTACCCCCGGGGTGTTTTGAGATATTTGTACCATTGTATAGTTCAGGTCTTAAGCTTTAATTTGACACCAAGTTTATGTCAATTGGATAATTTTTGGCTGAGCTATGGGCATTTCAGCATAGTTGGTACGCGCAAAGCAAAAAATCGTTTTATTGAGAAAACTGAGTTTAAAATTTTGAATATATCTCCTTAGCAACCAATAGGTTCTAATCATCCGAGAGCAACAAAATTTGGCAGTCACAATGAGCACATAATGCTTAATACTCACACAAAATTTCATATTGTTTCATGCAGTTTTGTTTATGTTAAAGCACATCATACATTTCCATAATTCATCGCAACAGTACAAAATGAAGGAAAAAGTTTTATCTCAGAAGATATAGCACAATAATTTATGTATGACTTTAGTTAATTGATATCTATTCAAGAAAATGAAAACCATCATTACTATAAGCATTGCAAAATGATTTTTCAAGAAAAGAACCATCAAGCAGTTTATTTCTCTATCTTCAGGAAATATGCATTTATTGATCTAAATTCCTTTTCGTGAAACTTACGAGATCATTTTTTATTTCCATCAATTTTATCGTAACTACACAGGGTAGAACTTTTTCCAAGCCTTCCTTTTTATAATTATATATATTACTTATGATAAGTTCACAAAGCATTCAAAGTAGCAAAATACATATTATAGTGTTTGCTGAGTAACGCTAAAAAGCACCGTTATTATTTTATGAAAAATAAATAAAAATTAAAGAGAACCCGCCACTCCATATGAATCAAGCAGACCCTTGATAGTAATCTTTTGCTTCTGCGTCTGATGTAAAGAATAAAGTAACTTGGTAATATCTACTCACAATAAATCTATTTATCATCTACATGCAAATAAAAAAATAAATAAGTAATGAAAAGTTATGCTCTCAATGTTTTTGCTGCTCTTAAAATAATCATCCGAGACCTTCAAAATTTTTTTTTATATTTATAGTAACACAGCAAAATTTTTACGTTCAACAAAACTATTTTTTGTCGTGTTAATGTTTGCTTGAAAGCTTAAAGAAAATCATGAACTATAATTATATTAAAGAGTTCCTACTTTTTAAATCCCATGGGAAGTTAAATGCAAGCATGCAAGTTAAATGTAAGTGCTTTTGTATCGGAGAAAAAAATTAATGCTCTGGCTTCTTTCGAGTGTGCTCCCCTCTCCAGCTACCCCTATACCGATTTGGATGCAGTCAAGTGTTCAAACAAATAAATAGAAATTAAGAAGTGTGAGTAATTTGATTCTTAAAAATCTCTGTCTACAGCTTCTACTTAGCGCCTCTCAAGATCTAGATCTATTGATTCAAATTCAGAACTAAGCACTTCTATGGTTGTCTTGAAGATCTCAGTTTTTGTCAATTTAGCTTTTCCAATCTAGAGGATCTATTTGATTAATGAAAAAAAAATTAACCATTCTTAACTTTTGACAGCTCAGAAATAGTGAGCCTTTGATTGAAAATCCAATCAGCTGTAAATTGCTCATACATCCTGTCTCTCCTGATCTCAGTTTTAGCTTGCACCCACAAACAAACCTTTCTAATTTTTCTAACTCAAGATCATGCTGTAAAATGTTCTTTATCTAATTCTACATTTCTCTTTAAATCCACAACTAAATCAATATCTTCATCACCCCTGCTTTCTTTCTCTGATTCTATTTGAACTTTTCTACTACTGCTAGATGTTGATGGCTCGTCTTCTGCTAGCCCCGCACCCCTAACCTCTGCCTCTTGCATAGATCTACTTAATTAAACTTTCTTCCAGTTGCCCTTGATCTGACTCTACTTCCTCCTCTTCTTCCTCTTCCATCAAATATTCTTCTATTAAGCTTAGTAGACGGTCTTTGTGCACAACATTTGCTAAATTCGAGCTTTTCGCACAGTTCAAAGCATCTCAAATGATGTTTTGTTTAGACACCATTTTGAAGCAACGTGACCGTTCTCAGCCACTCATTTGTTTGGATTTATGGGATTTCCCTCATTTGCTATCAACGAACGCAATTTTTTCACAAATTGTATCATAGAAGAGCTTGGTGGAAATTATTTCAAATGTGAAAAACAAAGCTATACAGTGGAACACGTTTAAACCGAAATTCTAGGGAGTATGATTTCTATTTTGGTTTAAACATATTTTGGTTTAAGCATAACGCATTAAATAAGTAAGATTAATAGAGGGGAGTGACCAGCTTCCGAAATATTAAGTTAAATCAATCTCTCACCCATCGTCACACCACAATGTGAATGAATACGCCTATCCACGAAGCTTTCTCTCTTTTTTATCCATTTCTCTATCTCCTTCTATTTCCTTTTCAGTTAAGAGGTTCTTGCGCCTTTTAGTGTTATCGATGTAGACTAATAGAGCTTTCACAATTTCATCATCGCCTAAGTAAGTTTTCCGGTCCTGAAGTCTCTACTTTTACAATTTAATCATCACCTATGTTTTCCGGTGCTGAAGTTCTCAACAAGAGAGATGGCTTTATTACTAGCTGTGATGCAACAGTGTTTGCTTAGCTTAGCACTAGACATGTAGGGAGTGTCTGGCACGGTCCCACTGCGTAACTGAGTGGTGGAAGAGAAGGGATGGGCGGGTGTGTGCAGTAGACCTTGCTAGACATCGGGCCTGGCCGTCTGTAGTGTGGGGTACTGGTAACATTATTGGGTTTGCATGGAGTAATGCGAGAAAGAAAGGGAAGGGCAAGGTGGGTTAAAAAAAAAAAGATTTTTTTATGTGTCGGTCGGACAATGACTGGGCTTTCCCGGTTGTTTTTATTTCACTTTAACAATAGTAAGGCAGCAAAGGTTTTCGGTTTGCCGCATGTTTAATAATAAAGAATAAGAGGAAAAACAGAATTTCTTTTTGGTTTAGCCGTTTTTTCTGTGCAGCCATTTTCGGTTTAAGTGTGGTCTACTGTATTTAGAAAGTTCAGGTTTTTCCTATTACAATGATACCAAATAATGCCAGAGTGGCTTATGATTAATGACTAAAATCATTGTGTAAAAAAGGTAATGTTTTACGTGATTCTCGATCAAGAATTAGACCTCTATCAAAGAAATACCGCATTAAGTGTATTTTCAAACACAAAAATATTATTTTTTTATAATAAACCTCAAGACTAATGTCTTTAGGATCGGAATATGCAATAAAAAAATTTAACTAAAAAAATAGTGTATTAACTTTACATGGCAATATCTCAAAAAAGGCCAGGGTACCTTATGCCCCGGTTTGACAGAACGCATCACATATCTGCTTGGTTATCATGCATCTCCTCAGAGATCAACAATTAGTCATAGCTGTTGGGACGCGTTCTGTAATGTAATATCACTAGAGTATACATTTGTGCTAGAGTAAGAACCAACCCCGCTTCCTCCCCCGGACTATATATTACTTGCTGTTATGAGGTGAAAATATGAAAAAGGTAAAAAAAAAAACTAAAAAAAAAAAACAATTACAATATAAGAAGATAGGTAGCTCTTCTTAACATAATAAATAATCACATCAGTCTTACAGTATTACACACTCTATACATGTATTTATATTAAAGCGTTGACTTTACATTTCTGCCAGTTTGAATGATTTACTATAAATGTACATGTATGCAAGTTTTTCATTATCATATGCCTTTGAAAAAAGCAAAGTGCATAGATAGCTGTTATTATGCTATGGATTTGCACGAATAGATGTCATATTTTTATCATTATGATTAATATTATTATCATTATCATTGTTATTGTCAAGAGAGATTCACCCCGTTACATTGATAAAAGAAATACAGTGGAAACCTTAAAAACCTAAGTCCGATTATTGGAATTTCTCATAAATCAAAGTATTCGCGATCTGAGGCTTTTTTCTGTTCTTTAGCTGTGTTGAATTCAAACTCATTATTTGAAGTCAAAGAAAGTAGATTCTCATAATTGGAAGTCCACATGGCCACAAAACACAATGATAAAAAAATTGCTTTCCTCTCGCCACTCCCAAAAGTGCTGATCACTGTTTTAACAAAGCTGGCATACTCCAGGAGTGCCATTAATAACAACGTTAGAGAGTGGAGCGGTCAAACTAGGGTGAGAGGAGGAAAGTGGGGTGCAGAATGTAGGTTTATAGTTAGCGGTGTTCTTTGACCTCTGCTTTTGCCCCTTTTAATAATTCTAAGTCTCATAATTCGAAGTTTTGGTCCATTCCCTGGCACTTTGAATTATGAGGTTTCAACTACAGTAATCCATTCTTTGCTCTCTTTTATTCCACAAGATAATATTCAAAATGTTGAATGTACACCTTGTTACAAAGTAGGGAGCCTAAAATATGGTTTAAGGCTTTTTGCTTTGGAAATTTATTCATAAATTTTTTACAAATCGGCATAGACAATGATTACTGAAACTGTGAAAGCTCCAGGCCCTTAAGAAAAGCTCCAGGCCCTTAAGATCCAACAAAACCTATTCTCTTGTTACCGATTATTGGCAGTTAGTTAAAAAAAAACAACTACATGGACTACATGTATATGCCAGAATCTCCACTAATCCTTGTGAGTCTTAATAAAGAGTCTGTCGATCATATCCTAAAAATAGACAGTTGCAGGGCTTTCACGACCAAAGATGCAGGAATATGCATTTTCTGGCAAAATAATTCAATTGTAATAGTGCTTTGTACTAGCAACAGTATACATTCGGCACTCCGTCAAACTTTCAACTTCTTTTGGCTGCTGGCTTAAGTGCAACCTAAGAAGATCACACATGTATGCTAAAGCCATGTATTATTTTAATTATTAATTCTTAAGCGTTGAAGTCAATGCTTAATAAGTTAATATGCCATCAAAGCTTATTATTATATAAATTTATCATTATTGTTGTTGTTGATATTATTATAAGTACCTGGTATAACTATATCAGGTCAACGATATAATATTTTTTTTTGGGGGGTGGGGGTATAAAAGTCCCCCAAAAGGTGTAAAATATTTAAACAGTCCCTAAAAAAAATGCATCCATTTTTCTAAATAAAAGATCTCAAAATTTGAAACATGGCATGGTGTTGATGGCACAGTTGCTAGTGAGTCGGCCCTGAGATCTACAGGGACCCTTCTGAGGTGGGTCCGCCATTTTCACCCTGGCCTGAAAAAAAGCGTTAAAGCCTGAGAATAGTGAGATCCCCTTGTTGTGGACTGGCTTTACAAGAAAACCAAACTGTGTAATGGTGCCAACAATTGGACCTCTCTATACGCTATTCTGGTTTAGTCCCATCAGGTTCTGGGACGTTCAAATATATAATCTTACACCTTAAAGGGGGGGAAAGGGGGGTCTCTTCTCTTGTAAGGACAGCGTAAGAAGGTGGAGGGGGGTGTCTTGGACTAATGTAATATTATACTTTTGTGAGGGGGGAAAAATAAAAAGGAAAAGAAAATGTCAAAATAAAAAATGACACAAAAGGGGAGAGGTACATGTAACTATTCTTAACATAATATCAATAAATGAATCAGTCCAACAGTATTATACCCCCTAAAATTATATGAGAATGTGGATGTTCTATTTTTTGTTAGTTTAAATGATTTACTGTGTAAATGTTCAATTGCATAATATGAACATATGAATGTTTTTCTTGAATATGTATTGTATCTATAGAGCAGTGAATTTACTATGGTTTTTTTAGGATACAAATGTCAAATTTTCATTCTTCTTCTTCTTCTTCTTCTTATTATTATTATTATGGATATTATTGTTATTATTAATTTGATTATTATTGTTTTTGTTGTTGTTGTTGTCATTGTCATTGTCATGAGAGATCCACAAAAGTACTTTGATGTTATATCTATCAATAAAAGAAATAAATTCAACTACAGTAATTCATATACTGCTCTCTTATAATCCGCAAGTTATTCGATTGTTGAATGTTCATCTTGTCACAAAGTATACTCCTAAAATATGTTTAAGACTGCGACAACAAGTCATTACTTTGGAAATTTATTCAATTTTTTTTGTCATCCGTCCATTTACCAATTTGCATACTCAAAGATTATTGAGAGTTCCAGGTCTTTAGGATCCAACAAAATCTATCCTCCGATTACCAATTATTTATTGACAGTTGTTTAAAAAAGCAACTAGTAAGTGCCAGGATGTCCGCTATTCCTTGTGAGAGTCTCAAAAAAGAGTCCATGGTTCAAATCTTAATGAAAGCCAGTTGCACTTGCAGGGTATTTTCTTTCACAATCACTGACGCAGGAATACACATTTAAAAAAAAAAATAGCGGTTTTGTAGCAGCAGTGTACATTCTGTTCTCCAAACTTTCAACTTCTCTCGGCTGCTCTCTAATTCTGCAACCCAAGAAGAATGCACACTTGGCATACATGTAAGCTAAAGCCTTGTATAGGAGGTAAGTTTTCATGAGCAGAGGTCTAGCTCAACAGGCCAGAACAACCACCTGTATGCAAAATTTCAATATGTCATGGTCATTAAACATTTTGTACTAAAAGACGATTCTTAAACTAAAGTTAATGCTTAAGAAGTTAACACCCCATTGACTATTCTTGCTCTTCTTATTCATGTTGTTGTTATTATTGTGGTTATAATTCTTATTATACCAGGTCAGCAATGTAATATTGGGGGCGGGAGGGAGTCAAAAAAGTCCCAAAAAAGGTGTAAGTTTATATTTGAACAGCTAGGCCTAGGCCCAGTCAGAGTAGACTGCCAGGCTCTAAATGGTTATTTAGGAACCAGTATGTTGAACTTGCAGAATGAAATTGGATGGATCTATAACTTCAATCTATTTGAGAAAGTTTGTCTTAACCGGCGGATTTGTATCGCAGTAGTAATGCTGGGTGGGCTAGAGATCTCTTAACACCCAATGTGGAGAGTGTGATCATTTGAACAGTCTGCCAACTTTTTATTGTGTGCTCTAGAGAAAATAAATAAAGAATAATTCAAATTTTGCTTTAAAAATTGGTCACGTGACCTTGCTGAAGGCCTTAGGTTCTATCTAGTTTTGGAATTGAATTGTGAGGGGAATGATGGTGAACTCTTAGTTGGCTCGATGTAAACAAGGATATTGAGATGAAAGCTATGAAAAAAAATGGTTACTTAGAAGCCATTACCAAATGTTTTTTCAGTGTTTTTTGATTGAACTTGACACTAATATTATTAATCATGCAAATATTTATATGCTGTTAAATGAATAAAGATTGGTTTCTAATGAAAGACTTTAATACGATCGAATCTGATCACCTTTGAACTGCATGAGGAAACAAAAAAAAAAAAAAAAAAAAAAACCTTAGCTTAACCTTTTCCTTAAATAGTATTGTGTAGATCTAATTCTTATTCAGTGTCAAATTAATATAAATAAATTTTTCTCTAGGTGTATCAACATTGTTTTCGCGCATGAAGCTCTGAATGAAACTTGATTGTCCTTTTTTTTCACTAAGATTAAGAAGAGAGAGCAAAAGATTTTGCAAACCTGTGATAACAATAATATATAGTTTTTCTAATAACTCCAAAGTAGACCTATACCTGCACCGTGAGTAGTAAATATTAGCTGCACGTGCAAATAGTAAGGGGCTGTTCAAATATAATCTTACATCTTTTTTGGCACTTTTTGACCCCCCCCCCCGTAATATTACATTGTTGAATTGTTAGCCTATACTATAGTCATAGTAAGAATTATAACAACAATAATAATAACAACAACAAGAACAACAATAATATTGAGAAGAAGAAGAATCGTTGATGGGGTGGTAACTATTAAGCATTAAATGTAGTTTAAGAATTGTCATTTTCAAAATGTTTAATGATCATGACATAATGAAATTTTGCATACACGTGGTTGTTCTGGCCTGTTGGGCAAGGCCCCAGCTCATGAAAAATTTACCTCCTATACAAGGCTCTATCGCACATATATTATGCTAAGCGTGCATTCTTCTGCAGTTGCAGATTAGGAAGTAGCTGAGAGAAGTTGGATGTTTGAAGGAGTATAGAATGCATACTATTGCTACAAAACTGCTATTATTTATTTTTCCTTAAAAATTCGTATTCCTTTGACAGTGGTTGTGAAAGAATTTACCATGCAACTGGCTTTCTTTATGATTTGAACCACGGATTCTTTATTAAGACTCTCACAAGGACTAGTGGACATCCTGGCAAATACTAATTGCTTTTTCAAACAACTGTCAATAATGGGTAACCGGAGAATAGATTTTGTTGGATACTAAGGGCCTGGAGCTCTCACTCTCAGTAATCATTGAGTATGCATATTAGAAAATATCCGGATGGCGAAAGAATTTGAATAAATTTCTAAAATAATGACTTATTGTCGCAGTCTTAAACATATTTTAGGCTTATTACTTTGTGACAAGATGAGAATTCAACAAACGATTATCTTGTGGATTAAAAGAGAGCAGTATATATGAATTGGTGACATTATAATGGAAAAAGAAAAAATCTTAGAGAGATGGGAAGAATACATAAGCGAACTTTTTGAAGACCAGAGAAAGGACCACAATGTAATGAAGAACAACTTTGCAAGTCCCCCTATCATGAAGGATGAGGTGCAAGCAGCAATAAGAAAAATGAAAACAGGAAAAGCAACAGGATCAGATGGAATATCAATAGAATTAATAGAAGCACCTGGAGACTATGGGGTTGATAAAGTCACTACATTATTAAACGAAATCTACGATACAGGTCAGATACCAACAGATATGTCTAGA
>BLXT01005065.1:712767-723028 GCA_019648995.1 Plakobranchus ocellatus
TTTTTTTTGCATTCCCTATTAAATTTTGATAGCTTTAAAATAGAAAGGAGGACACTTAGCAAATTAATAAGTGTATTTATTTTATTCTATAGTGATCATTTTCAGTGCCTTCTGTTGGATATATAATAATAATATATATGATGTTAAATTTGTGAGGCAACACAGTGAGTCCACATTATACACTTTAATGATGAATTGAAGTACATCCCAGTTAAGGAGCTTCTCCCTCTTTGTCCTGCATTTTAATAATGATTGCTTTGTTGCTTCAATTAGCCACATTGGATAATTCAGTCAGAGCAAATCCTAAAATCATTTATCCACTTCTGCTAATTTAGCCAAGTACAGTTCAGTGTTGAGTTCTGAACTGCCCGAGTGTAAAATTTGTGTGCCTCCTTACCTTTTTAACGCTTAAAAAAGTAGGCTTAGACATTTATCAGAGGAAAGAGAGACAAAGACATGAAATTGACCAGCTTATGGTGTAGACACAGTGGACGTGCGGCTCGTCTTATAGTTATAGGTCAGGAGGTAGATGGGAACGCAAAAGTTTTCTTCCAGCCCAGCCCATCTATCTCTCGGCCTGTTTCAATCCCTCCTGTTGCAAAACAAAATGGAGAATGCAAAGCTCCAATTGTTGCTGATGTTGTGGCTAAAAAGAAGGCAGTCTCAATCGAAAAGGTGATACTGAATCCGTAAGATTTTTAAAGAAAGACCTATGCTTGGTGAATATCAACACTTTATTGAAAAGTGATGAAGAAAAATGTGTGCCATACATCTGCATGAAGCCAAACACGTTTCATATCCTTCTCTCATAGAGAAAACAATCACGAATTTCAGGAAATTATTGTCCACTGGTTATCACGCTGAAGTAAGTTGTAAACGAATTTTATTTTCTCTGATGTCCAGAATAATCTCTCCAACCCTACCCCTCCACAATCACTGATTGTTTAGAGTTAGACAACCCCCTCCCTCATCGATTCCCATCTTCTCCTATTTCCTTCCACTGTTTGGCCAGATAAAATCTGTTGGGAGTACAGGTCGAGTGTATTATCTTAATATCATAGTGTGGTGGCCTTTTTTGCACAGCTGCAATCGATGCTTCGTTTGTCGATGCTTCCATATTTATATTGAAAAATTGTAGGCCAGCTGGATGGTAGACGGGAATAACCTCAGACTTTAAACCTTCAAGCCCGACTGAGGGATGCCAGGTAGTGGGGCAATAAAAAAACCCCAAAAACTGTTGTTGTTGTGAGTTCACTGTGGCTGCGATTACTATATATTTTTATTGTGCGTTAGAATATAGATCATCCGGCTGCTAGATGGGCTGGGCTGGAGTGGATGTCCATTGTGTTTACCAGATTAGGCCTAGTCTCGCACAACTGGATTAGGGATGGTCTGTCATCAACAGTCTTACTATATAAAGCAAGCAATCGCCTGTTACCACTGAAGTTCTGATAGCTGACAGACATAATCTAAAATTAAAATAAAAATAAAGGCTTGAGGCAGGATGTGGGAAGAAGATGAGTTGTGGCTTGAAGAAGTGCCATAGCATTAAATTAGTGTACACATACTGAAGCACTCAAGCAACTTTGTTTTTATTTACAGTACCGGTATTCCATCACAAGAGAAAATGATCCAGACAGAAAAAGTGTTTTACTATAGATCAATGTTGCACTTGCAGCACAGATACTTTGTAGTACATTATTCAATTGCTGCCCATCAAAAGTCTGCTGTTTATTATGGTGTATCAGGATAAATTGAAGCATTCCCCCTCCCCCCAATTATGCAAACTGCACTGTATTTGACCAATATCAAAAAGTGATAGAAAAAAAGTTATTGTGTAGCACTAGCAGTGCACCAAGTCCCACAATATAATGAGTGGAGTTGTGGTTTAGCATGAATGATGAATGACTGAAAAGAAAGACCAATAACTGGAGGAGTGAAAACTACTCACCTCTTTAGGCCCCTGACAGAGTGGGTGCCGACGTGGAGTCAAAGCATGTTTTTGACTCCCCTAAAATTTATGGGCGCAATGACGAGTGGAAGATGCAAAAAAAAAGTGATGCCGGTTTACTTGCAGCTGCAATAAAGTTTCAAGTGCCATGCCAGTGGCAGTGTAGAATGACTGCTAGATCTAGATATGTAGTGTGTGTGAACACATTTGACTGCAAAATGGAGGCAGAATTATTGACCCAAGCAGTACAGAAAAGAAAATGCCTCTGTGACAAAGCAGATGAAAAATACAATAACTACATTTGATAATTTGTCCATTTAATGAAAACACTGAATTTTTAAAGCAAGTTCAACAATGTATTAAAAGCACTAGCTCTTTTGCCATGGCAATGTACCCTGTGGGGATAGGAAATATGCTTTGAGTTTGAATTTATCCCTCACTTGCAATCCACGCTTGGTAGCTCTGCGTCTTGACAGCTTCATCTTGTCATGTTGATAGTAATGATACTCTTGGCTCAGCAATGCATCAGTGTGCTTTACAAAAGACATTTCAGGTTCTTGCATGAGAATAAAATTGTGAAGCACAGTGATGGCCTTGGCTACATTTGTAGTGGTATCAGGCTGTTCATCCATTTGGCGGAGTAGTCTCCACATCTGCGAAATCTTTCCAAAGGAAGATTCACCGATTCAACTGAATTCCTAATTAAATTATATCTTTTCGTCTAATGTCAATTGGCAGTTTGGAAATGATTTCATCACATTCTTTCTCAATGGAGAAAATATTGCCTGCTTCAAATGCAAATGGAAAGGTAATATCTGTTTTGGGTACGACTTCCTATGTGATACCGGGTAAATCAAGCTTGTCTACAAATTGGCTTTTTCCGAATGTAGAGTGAGAAGAAAACACCACCATCACTAATGTGGCTATTGTTACCACATGTGCCTGCATCTATTAATTATAGTGAATTTACCATCAGCATAACAGCAAGCAAAACAATAGAAAAATAGCTTTAATTATAAAATTTTGACCCAGATCTGTTATATTCCTTGATCCGAATAATGTTTACCATCAATGGATCCCAAATATGGGAAATAAAATCCTTCAATGAAATCATCCAAATCATCATGATTCTTAATCTTAGCCACACTTGTGTGGATTGGACATGACTTTTGTATTTAAGCACATCCCATCAAGTCAATGTTCGTTTCTGTTGTGATGCCTCTGATGGTTGAAATACCGGCTTAAAAATGGAATGATAGTGAAACATGGCTCTCTCCAGAACCAAGAAATCAACGAAAAAACAAACAAAAGTGGTTAATTTTTTCATTGGGCTTTCTTTAATTTGCATTTGATTTTTGTTTTCTTTTTTTTTTTCACTTTATTCAGAGAATGATACAAGGTAGCATGTGTGATGTGAAGGCCTCAAGATTGAGTTCTACAGCCTTCTTTTGGTTCATTCGCTGTTGAGCATGTACATGTTTGCAGAGACTCAGCCTCGCATGGGCTCATTCCATAACTGTGCTCTATCTTATTTGAGCAAGTATGTGTCCCTGTTATAACAGATTGGGCTTCATCGTTATTTCCGATAATTTTTACTAGAGATAAAGAGTAGGAAAAAACGGGGATTCAAGAAACCCCTGTTATTACAGGATCCCTGTTATAACCAGGCCTTTTATGGTTTCCACTATATAATTAAAAGATGCACTGAAAACGCCTGCATGATGCTTCCATTCAGTTTGCTGTGTGCATACTGGGAGTGTCACGGAATCATAGGGCCAAGAACACCTGCAAGAAGCGTTTACTCTGCCAGGGCCTTCATGTGGAGAAGTTCCTATTGACTGCTACAGACTTTCTGTGCCTAAAGCATTAGGAATTTTTACTTCTGAAGGTCAATATTTTGAGTTAATCATAGTGATGAAGGCTCATTTTGTGAGACTGCTACACAATTGTATTATTGAAATTTTAAATTTATCACAGCTGCTTGGATACACCTTAGGCTTATTTTTAATAAAAATGTCTCAACTCTCATGAGGGCCTCTTGCTATTCCTGCAGTTTTTTTGTGTGCGCAACTTTTGCGCGAATTTGCACAAAATGTAACTTTTTGCCATTTTGTGCAACTTTTGTGAAATTGTGATAAAAATCTAAAATAAGTGGTTTTCATGAAAAACTGAAAACAAAACCAATGTACAAAATTAAAAAAAAAAACCGTCAGTTTACAATTTACGTCTATGTTAAATATATTACATGTATGTAGCCCACTTACATTTGTAAGTTTTTATGTGTTTTTGTTTTTTGCAGTGGCTTAAATTGTTTCCCCCTCAATAAATTCATTGTTAGTTTTCCTGGTTTATAACTTATAATAAGGTTAAAAAAAATCTCTTTTGTTGCTTATTGCTTTGGCTGTATTTTTATCGCTCAAATCTATCTTTATTCAATTTGAATGCAGGAGGTTAGAGGGTGCCACTGGTACGTTCTTTGTCTCTAAGAAACTGTTGATTCTGTCTGCCACTATCATCTTGTTCCTTTTTTTTGGAAAGGAATAGACTTAAAGTAAAATTGTGCTCTCGCAGCTCTTCAAACACAATTCAATAACATTCTGAGAAGTATCAATTTGTAATAACTTTATTTGTTGGCCAATTTTGACAAACTATACCTAGTTTTGTTTATCAAATGGAAAGAAACAAAGAATAAGGTTTAAATCCATTGCTTTGTGAGAGAAAAGCTGTACTGTTTATTTTAAAATTAAAGCGCAATTTTTTGGGTATAGCAGTTTTAGCACAACCTTTCCACGCAACTTTGGCAGTATGGCACTTTTCCAGCACAACTTTTGGCACTTTTTTGCACAACTTTCTGCATGGACAGCTCTTGCTAATTGTAATTAAGTGTGTACCTACACAGAGAAGGTGGTCATAGGCAAAGGCATAATTCATTTGTGTCATCCTCTGTCCAAAGTCCAAGAAATCTAATACATTGCTCTCTCATTTTAGATCAAAAATGTAAAAAATCCCACACATTTTTACACTAACATCAGTAGCACTAGATAGCTATTTATGGCATTATTACATCCTAACACACTTTAGATCCAGATGTGTCTTTGAAATATTTTTTTTATCACCCTCTGTTCTTTTTCTGCTTTTAGTCTTTCTTTTTATAGGCTCCTGAAATGTTTATTATGGTTATTTATGAAATATTCTAGCCCTAAAAATCATGATAGATCTTAGTTTGTGTCATCATTACGTTCAAGTGAAAAAAAAAAACAAACAAACTTGTAATGAATAATATGAAGAGAAATCAATCTGATCAAATGAGGAGCAAATTCTTAATAGTTTATTATCTGAAACAGGTTTTAAAAAAACTTTTGGGACTGACTTTGATTAAGACATAATACATCCAAATTGTCCCTTTGTCCAGGATTTTGAAAAAAAAATCCAAATTATTACTCTTTGGCCTTCTAAGTACTGATATTGTTCCCTTAAGGGAGGGGGGTGCACCCCGTCAAGCAAATTTTTCCCTTATTTTCCTTTATTACATTGCTGCTTATTTTTTGCCAGAACTTTCTTTAATCTTTCTTTTTTTTTTTTATTTAATATCTTTATGAAATACACTTTGACATGCTCAGAAAAAAGTGGCTTTTAAATAGGCCTACAAAGATTTTCAAACAAACATGTTCTTTGATTTTCTTTAAAAATTGGATTTCTTAGATTTTCTCAAAACTTATTTATTTATTTATTTTTTTTCCATTTTTTTTCTAAAACTTTGCTATTTGTGGGTGGTTTATACAAAACTTGATGTTATTATTCAGAAACATGTGCCAAACAAACGTTCAGAGCAAAAAAATTAGAAAAGGTGTCAAAATAAGAAATTTCAAACAGCGACATGTATATTTTTTTTTTCTCAACATGTGTCAAATATAAAAAAAAAGCTCCCTGATCCTTTACAATCGAGTATTTCTGGATTATGTAAACCAACTGTGAAGTTAATCTGTCAGCCACTGCTATTAAAAAAAAATAGTCGAAAATCCCAGATGGCTGCTGTTACCATAGCAACCCTGTGATACAGAGAATATTTGACAATAGACTACATGTTTATTAAATAAGGATCATTTGAATAAAGCTTCATTCCTCCATTATTATTACTTTAGAAATTGGGTCTGAAGTGTAGCTCCCTCCCCCCATATGCAATAACTTAATGGGTTTTTTTTTTTTTTTTATGCCACTAAAACTCTAATACAGTACCAACAATATAGGGCGTTTCTAATTTGAAAAAAAAAAAAAAATTACCTTAGGTCCTAAATAAGTCATAATTTGTTTTCATGTCCTTGGGTGCTCAAAGGTGATGGAGAAAAAAACATCTTTTGCTCACTAAATCTTTTGATTCTGTACTAAAGAAAAAACAAATGTTTGAGAATTTGTCATTTCACCTTCATTCAAAATTTTGTTTTTCATTACAATCAAGGGGATACTGAGTGGGCTGACTTTTGTTTCGGGCTGGAGTTAATAGCTTGCACCTACTTGCCAACCAGAATTGGCAAAATTAAGTGTCAATTTAATATGAGCATGATGAAGAATTTAACTTATTTCGTTCACTCACTGCCCAGTCATTGCCAAATAAGAAGTGAAAAAAGGCAACACATTTATACACTTTTAGCTTAAATAAATATTTTATATAAAGGTTTAGATGATGATGTAATTTAGGCCCAACTTGAAAAACATACATAACCATTCCATCTTTCAAAGATCTACTGTGCCTTACAATTTAACTCGCTTGCGACTGACCCCTTTTCCTCATGTTATTCTCTCCAGGCTGAGGTTTTTGGCCTTTTTAAAAGAGTTTGAGTTTTATAGCCAGTCCACAACAAGGTGATCTCAGGCTTTCAGGCCCTCCATCAGGCCAGGGCGCCGGTAGAGGGGCTCGAACCCGCGACAGAAGGGTCCCTGCAGATCTCAAGGTGGACTCACAAGCCACTGTGCTACCGACACCCCCCTGTTTAAAAGAAAATGTAAAAAAAAAAAATGTAATAGAGCAATCCTGCTAAAAATTTGGATATGTAAAAATCTTTAGATCTGTTGGTTGGAACACTTTTTATTCAGCTACCTTGATAAGTTGATTTTGTACGTTTTTTTCAAAAAAGGTAAAAATTTTCTGAAGCCCATCAAAGATGCAGCAAACAGGTAAGACCACACAAAAATAAGCAAAGATGCATTTTACCTCTATGGATATTTATTTAGATCTAGACACCTAGACTGAAAATCATCTGGTTGTGCAGTTTTTTTTTCATTTGGGTTTTGATTTAGAGCTACTAGATCTACTACTCTGAGGTTTCTTAGATCTACATTACATCTGGATCTAGATCATTGTGACTTTCTATTGGCAAAAACTCTACATCATAATTATTATCAGAAATTCTTCTTCAGATCCATCTGCCTCAAAGAAAACCAAACAGACTAAGTCTATTCAAGGCCATAATCGCATTAGACCTGGATCCAGATCTCCATCTCCCTCACAGAGTTCACTAATTCTGGACTGACTTTTGGTTTTGCAAACGCGTTCGTGATTATTTTCTAAAAAAAAATGAGTTCCACAATGACAAAAATACGTTTCGGAATACTGACGAAGAAATGGTTCAGGAACAATAATGTTGAGGTGGCTAATTCATGCTTGTGAAGTTATTATAAATGTGATAGAGTGGTAAAGGTAAAAATCGCAAGCGTTGCAGGCACAATCTGCTAGGAATTTTTGGGTTGCAACAAGTGCTGGCTGCATCGCAAGTGAGTTAAGGCATCTAGATCCTATACATGAGTGAACAGACTGTTAGAAATCACTTTTGATATTTGCCCAATCTTTTCAATTTCAATAACAATCACAGCATTATGCACACATTTAAACAACAAACAATTCAACTATATTAAGTTCTGTATTGAATATTAATACTGATTCACTCCTAAAAATCATGGTAGAGCTGAGTAAGTTAATAACAGCCCAAATTTTGTGAATATTGTAAGACAAGAAGAAAATCTTTGGGTAGGGGGCCTTGGAAAATCATATTTACTGAAATTTGACCTTGCATGGGCAACATACTTAAGGTCTACATTTACTTATGAATTTCAAAAACAGCTCCTTTTAATCATAAGCTTAGCAATAACATGTGAATTCATTAAAATCTGTTATAAAATCTAGGTAAGATTACTCATGGATTTCAGGTTTTTGCATTCAACACTCAAATGTCGATCTCAAGTCTTGTGTTTATATATTTCAACTGTCACCACAAGAATAAAAAAAAATGACGAGTTTTTATAGTTTCCCTTCAGTCCACATGCTCCAAGGCAGGGTTCAGAAAAACGAAGGTGTGTTACAAAAAAAATTATTTCTCTGCTTGTGCTTGACCTTACAATGTGATATTTACAGGACAGTTAGGAAAATAACAAGCTTTTGTATGATATTTTTTGCTTTGTGAATTTGGGTCACGTGACCCATGTTATTCAGGGCTAAAGTGAGCTAAAGGTTGAAAATCATTGAAAACCATTTTTATGGGATCTTGAGAAGAAATAAGGGAAGAATAAAGTCTTGAAAAGTATAGAACAGGCTTTGCCAACAAAGAAGGAAACATAACGCACCCAAATTTATCTCTAAAAGAATAAAAGACCTCAACAAAATTCCAAAGATCGTGGATTTCTTGTTTGTCATTTTTTTCGTTTGTGTTTGTTATGTGTATAATACTTAGAAAATTACAACTTGACGACTGAATTTGACATACCACTAAGTAAAATAATCCAATCCAAACCATTTCAGTCAGACTCTAACAGATTATCTAGTTCATAGACTTCCCACTGATAGTGTGTTGTGGTGACAGTGTCAGTGTTAAGATCAGCTGTTGGGCCACACCCCCTTTCAACACTGCTTACTCGACTCAATCCTAGACCTAGAAGTTCACTTTCTGACCAATCCGATCCTGATCTGAGTTATTTGCATCAAAATCTAGTCACGAATCATAGCTCCCATCATCAAACTCAACACCCTGTGCATGCCTGTTGCCCTTGGCAACATCACTGTCTTCAAAATCTGACATATTTTGTCATAATTTTCTCAAAACGCGCCCAATCTTCATGAAAAAATTTGTAGGAAAACCCTTAGGAAATAGGTAAAAAACAAAAAGAAGTTCGCAGGTGCACAAAGGAAGGTACTCTAACAATTGTTTTGTCGCCAGGTAGCTGGTCCCTTAAATATCTTGTTGACGGAGCTGACATAGATCGGTGGTCGCAAATATGCGACATGTGAAAGAAAAGTGTTAAAAAAATAAGCTGTAGATGCATCTTCATCTGTGTGTTAAGAAAGATTTCCTCTTGCAAATAAATCACTGACAGTGACAATATCTACACAGCAAAAGATCAAAAGTTCAAATGAAGCATTTCCTACAGGGAGCAACTTTAACATAAGAAAAGCCACAGACTGACAAAATTACCATAATCTGGATCTACCTGGTTGGTGACATGCCACAAAATGTTCACTATTGAAATGAATATACCAAATTATTTGTAAATGTACATAATTTTATTGCACAGAGACATTTCTATACCGAATTTTAATTCAAATTCCCTTAAAAAGTACGTTAACTTTCTGGTATTGCTAGAATTAAATAAGAGTTCCAAAAGCAGGCATTCTAAACTGACATTGGCTTGAAGTTGTGTGTTGAAGTGATGGCTGGTCAAAAACCTGGACATTGTTTTGCTGATCAAGTGAGAGAATTTTTATCACAGATTGTAGAAGAAGTATTTGGTGAAGATTTTTCATATTTAAATACCGACTGATCTGGAACACAGGAATCTGATAGATCTACCAAAAAAAAAAAACACATCTAATAAATTAGATGTAGTAGTGGTTATCCAAATAATTCTGGCCCCAGTTCCAGTGATGATATAGAAAGAGGTCAAAATTGTATGGAGGTTATGTGTTTAAGTGATGGCTGTTCAAAGACCTGAACATTTTATTGCTTATAAAGCGAGAGATTTTTAATGCAGATTGTAGAAGATATACTTGGTGATAATTTGCAAATCCAGACAGTGACTGATGCATCTACATAAAAAATAAATCTAATAACGTAGATGTAGTAATGGATATCCATCTGGTTCTGGCTCTGGTTCCAATGGCAATTGGATACAGGTCGATAGTAGCACATAATAAGATCAAGAGTTGTCAATGTAAGCATGGAGACCCAAAGCTTAACCTTGTTAACTGATAAAAAGCGTTATCGCCCGCCACCGCCCTTTATGGGTGTTGGCGGGATCGCCCGCTATCGCCCGTTGATACTTGAC
>BLXT01005065.1:751776-764662 GCA_019648995.1 Plakobranchus ocellatus
CCGACCCTTTATAAACCTGACATTTTTTTTACTGGAGATAAAACTTTGCTCAAGAGAGATGTAGGTCTACATGGTGGTCAATATTTGTCTCAAGACTACGTTCATTAGCTCTTGATGAGTAACTCTCAGATGATGTATGTTGCTCATTATCCACTGTAAATGACTTATGAGCATGGTCTTTATTCATTTTTTGGAGGGGCAGTAGATTGTTTTTTTGTAGAAACTTTCTTGGCTAAACGCAGCAGCATGATTTTTCCACTGTGTTGATTCATACTGATAGCCTTCTTTTGTTTAGTTTAACAACCTGAAATAAACAATGGAGCTCTCCAAGAAAAGCTAAGATAACAAATTAACATAATCTATCAATCTACCAATCTAGTTAATCTTACATGGATTAAAAAGTAGGCCAACAAAGAGTTCAATATCTAATCTAGTTTATAGTTCTACACAGTAGACTAGATGTAATGAAAAGTATTTACACATTTTTACATTCACACCCTTGTATCTTCAGCTATATGACAAAATGAAAAGGTTTCGGACCAAAATACAATGAATATTGGGGCATTTAATAAAAAAATTATCTCCACATTTTTTCATATGCGACGGAAAAGACCGCGATCCATAGGCTAATAGTATAACTCTGTTCACAGCAAACCAAAGGTAACAAAAACAAAAAAAAAAAAAAAAAAAAAAAAAAAAAAAAAAAAAAGAAAAAAAAAACCAACAACAACAGTTATACGAGCGTTAGAATAAATAAACTGAAAAAAAAAAAAAGGTAGCTCTAGCTAGCCTATATCTAGTTCTATGTACCTCAAAACTTTTAAAATAGGCTTTTGTTAGAAATATCTTTTTTTATTTGTTTGTTTGTTTTTTTTTTCTCAAATGAATTTCACCTTAGTCTAGATTTTTAAAATTTAGATCTAAAATCAGATAGATTTCTAGGCAGACCTAATTTAGAGATCCCAGAAGTCTTCCAAACTGTGTATGTTGATCGTTGGACACCAATTGACATAGATAGTTTAAAATACGAAGATGTGAACTCCTAAGCAACCATACTGCAAAGCGTGTAAGTCAATTTAGGCTAATGGAGAGCCTTTCGTGCAGAAACAGATTGATAAGACAAACCGTGTATATCTATGTTATTCAGATTTAAGTGAAATTATTTGTATAATTAAATGTCATGCCTAATTAACTGCAGACTTCATCAGAAATACATATGATAAGTTAGATTAAATTTTTGATAGCTCACTCACCTGAAACGGGAAAGATTATCTTGTTCAGCTGGTTTCAAATACACCAAAAGCTGAGAAATCCAACAAGCTCACCTACACGGTTTGTAGGTGTTGAACAGAAGATCCAACCAAGATACACGTATTGTTCTATCTTGAATTTCGCCCCTTTATATTGGTTATTTTGTCACGAAAACAAGTCAGAAGATACACTGCGTCAACAAGATTAAGATGAGATGAAAAAAAGCCTGTTACTATTTTTGGACTTACACGGTATGCGACTTTCACCATTGAAGTGTTGAATTTTGGAAAACTACACTGTGGTTTCAATCCCACAATTGATCCACATTCTAGATTAGATCTGACACTAAATTAGGCCTACACCCAATAAAAGCTCATTTCTGTAAATTTAAACTACTTTTCTCAAGGACTTATTGCAGGGCCTAAATCATTGGCTATTTTTAAATGGGGTATATTATATGTGCATCTATTAGTTGATAATACGTTTCAAGTATTCGTAAAAGTAAAAAAAAAGTTTTTAAATAACGCTCTCCCAGAAACATACCAATAAGTTTAAGGATCCTGAAGAATCGAGTATTCGAAAAGATCGGGCTTTCTCTTTGGTGTCTTGTTCACAATGGATGATCAATGTGACACATTTGTAACAGTTCTCTAACAGTAAGAAAATGAATGCCAAAAGTGATAAAATTTCAGGATATATTCAGTTACTTAGTTTTTATGAGAGAAAAAAAAGCAGTAAAAATAATTTGCTCCATGTTACTTTTGCGAGAATTTTAACTAAAATGCTGGATTGCTGGACAGGAGCAAAAATACGGGATTGCAGGACAAGGGTAAAAATGCGTGATTTTCCCCGCAAGATGCAAGGCTGTAAGCAGGTTTGTACTATTACTAGTACCAGACCTGCCAATTTGAAATTGTACTCACAGGAATATTTCAATAGTAATTATAACAACTTGATCTAACATCGGCTAGGACAACTGATCCAAACAGTAGAGTCTAGTTTTGGTAGATCCTTGACACAACTCGGTAGACCTGTAAATGGTTAGAAAAGTGCATCACAAGCTAAATCTAGTTTCATGTTTTAATATTACGCCTTCAACAATTGCCAAATGTAATTATTTCTACATATTCAACTCAAAATCTTTCTCACCCGTAGGCCTAGGTGCTAAATTCTAAACAAACCCAAGCACATTCTGCCTTAATGCATATGCAACTATTGAGCTTCTATGCCTTAAATAAATGGTTCTGCTGTTACAACAAGCAAACGAATGAACAAAAGCATGAAACTATAAAAAAGGTTTATGGGAACAAGATGCTATATAAATCGAGTGAAATGAAACATGCATGATAAAATCTTCCATTGTATATAGGCCTAGAGTTAGAGAACTACTTTAGCAGGGGTTAAATTTACTCAGAAGGAAACTCATGTAAGTTATCACCAAAAAAAAAACTATTTTACCTTCCTTTTTACATTTTAATGCCATAAATCACCCGCACCAATTTGCAAAACTTAATTGGCAAAGGAAAAAACAAAGGCTAAAAGTCAGGGTCGTATGAAGAACTTCAGAAGGGTGGGTTTGGGGTCCTCCCCACATGGGGATACAGGGGCAACATTCCTATTGGGGCCGTTGGGAGGCCAGGGGAGTAAGGCTGACGAATTTTGCAATTTGAGAGTGAAAATGTGGCCTCTCCTCGCACTAAAATAGTAAATAGTACATAATATAATCAACATCTACAGGTACATAATTTTTGCAGGGGAGGGGTTCTGGAATCCCTGGATCCGGCCCTGAAAGTGATCATCAATCTTTAGTGTACTTCTACAATTCCAAGTATTGACTTTGCAAAGAACACTGGTATGTTTAGCCATGTTGATAAGCTTTTTTCTGAAACTATAACCGAGTTACAATGATGTTCACTTTCATAAAATATAAAATATAAAGAGTATTTAGTAAGTGTGCTACTATTTTTATTAATGGAGCATCCTTTAAAAAGAAATTAATAGAAGCTATAGGATTAATGGGAAATGTTCATAAAAAAAAACTTTTTACCAGAAGGGAACTTCAGTGGAGCATGACTGGCCATTTACTTTAAAAATTTTGGTCAAAATTCAAAGTAAATATATATATTTCCTGAAAGCTAGTGATGTGCAGAATTCATGTAATTTTCATAAGCAGCAGCTTCTTGTACAAGGAGTAATAAAGCGACAAAGTAATCTATTCCTGATTTGTAAAAAAACTTAATTCTTGGCCAAAATGAGTCTAAAAAAACAAACTGGCTTTAAATACAACTAAAGTACTCAACTTCAAAATTGTTTTGTCTAAAACCTACAGCAAAGGTTTTGGAGTTGTTACAACATGACAAAATTGAGCCATAGGATAGGGATAGCAAAAAATTGACGCCACTCTTGTATAGTTCATTGTCACATGAAAATATTTAAAACTATTTTTTAAAAATGATACCCAAATCAAAAGAAAATTATTTTAAAAAAGGCATTAAACAAACATAAAATGAAAAAAAAAGAAGCATTTGAACATAATGTAAGTTCACTTGAAAAAAGAAAACATTTTTTAAAATTTTGGCAGGCCAGATTGTTAGATTGCAAAGCCTGAATACATCTGCAACAACCTTATAGGCTCACGTTAAGTATTTGTATCTTGATATGTAAGCACCCATGTTATTTGTGACGCGTTCTGTCAAACCGGGGCATAAGGTACCCTGGCCTTATTTGAGATATTGCCATGTGAAGTTAATAGACTATTCTTTTAGCTAAATTTTTTTATTGCATATTCTGATCCTTAAGGCATTAGTCTTGAGGGTTACTATTGAAAAACAATATTTTTGTGTTTGAAAATACACTTAATATGGCATTTCTTTAACAGAGGTCTAATTCTTGAACGAGCATTACGCCAATCATGACCTTTTTTACTAATGATTTTGGTCATTATTCAACAAGCCACTCTGGCATTGTTTAGTATCACTGAAATAATTTCCATCGGACTCTTCTATGATAAAATCTGTGAAAAAGTAGCGTCCACTGATAGCAACCGGGAGGAATCCCCTTGTTCCCGTCAAATGAGTGGCTGAGAACGGTCACATGATTTACCGTTGCTTCAAAATGGCGTGTAAACAAAACATCAATCGAGATGCTTTGAACTCTGCAAAAAGCTCTAGTTTAGCAAATATTGTGCACGAAGACCGTCTACTAAGCTTATTAGAAGAATATTTAATGGAAGAGGAGGAGGTAGAGTCAGATCATGAGTTACTGGAAGAAAGTTTAATAAGTAGATCTACGCAAGAGGCAGAGGTTACGGGCGGGGCTAACAGAAAAACCATCAACTTCTAACAGTGGTAGAATAGGTGAAATAGAATTTGAAGAAGAAAGCAGCAGTGATGAAGATTTTGATTTAGTTTTAGATTTAGAGGGAAATGGAGAATTAGATCTAGAAAATATTTTAGAGCGTGATCCTGAGTTACAAAAAATTGAAAGCTGAAAATGGCATCAGGAGAGACAGGATGTATTAAACAGTTTACAGCTGATTAGATTTTCAATCGAAGGCTCACCATTTCTGAGCTGTCAGAAGGGAAGAACAATTTAATTTAAATTTATTTTAGTTTGCTAAATAGATCCTAAGCTCTAGATTGGTAAAGCTAAACTAACGAAAACTCAGATCCTCAAGACAACCAAAGAAGTGCTTAGTTTTGAATCTGAATCAAATAATTTCTACTTATTTGTTTGAACACTTGGCTGCATCCAAATTGGTACAGGGGTAGCACACTCGAAAGAAGCCAGTGCATTAATTTTTGTCTGTATTGCAAAAGCACATCTGACCTGCATGTAACTTCCCACGGGGTTTAAAAAAATTAAAATGTAAAGTTATTTAATATAATAAATTGGGATTACTGAAATTGTTATAACTAATTATTTTCATGATTTTGTTTAAGCTTTCAAGCAAACATTAATACAGCAAACAATGGTTTTGTAGAGCGTCAAATTTTGTTGTATTACTATAAATGTCAAAACAAATTTTGAAGGTCTTGGATTATTATCTCAAGTGCACCAGCCATATGACATTGAGTGCATACTTTTTACTTTTTTTTTTTTTTCATGTAGATGAATAGATTTATTGTGAGTAGATATTACCAAGGTACTTTATTCTTCACATCCATGCAGAAGCAAAAGATTACTAGATCAAGCGTCTCAAAGAGCCACCAGGAGTGGCGGATTCTCAGATGACCCAGCAGAAGAAAGCTAGTAGACGGACAGAACGTATTAGAAAGAGGAGAACGTATCTGATGGAGGGCAATCATGGCTGCAGATCTGCTATCTTGTTCATACTCTGGTAAGTTTTTAATGAAAAAGTATTTTCCATGTTACAAAAGTTCTCCCTTACCTGCCCCTCCCCACCAATCCCATTAATAAATTTGTTTTTAATCTATAGATATAGTGAAGAAATACTGAATTTCAATGAATCACACTTAAAATCTTATCTCTATCTACATGATAGAGGCACAGAAAGGATCAGTTTACTTTTGCCATGTTAATCTTGTATCTATGGTCTGTAGCTGGTCACAGTACCAACTCCTCAAAGAGTTAAGCAATCCTCCACCAAGGCAACTACCTGAGCCATTATCCCCACCAGGACTGTCTCCCGAGCGCTCTAAGTATTTGTTTCAGAACAAAAGGCAGTTTGTCAGAGAGGATTGTCAGGATATCCTTTGTCCAGCTGTACCAGAGTGATTGACTATATGTTTTTTTTTTCTTGTTTATGTGTTTTGGCCTTTAAATGTTTTTTCTTTTATTTTATTTTGAAATTATTACAATCTGAATCTCCCTGGCTAATTTGTAAGCAACTCATTAGTGTGTAATTTTTTTTATGAATCTTTCTGATTTTCAGTTTGTTCTTAACAGTTGAAGAATAATAAGATTATACTCACTTGAGGGTCACATTAATCCTCATATCTTGTTTATATTAATGGACTATTCCTATGTCAACTTTTTTTAATATAATTTTTATTTATTTTCTGAAAATAATAATGGTGCTTTTTAGTGTTACTCAGGAAACATTATGATGTGCATTTTGCTACTTTAAATGCTTGTTGACTGATCATAAGTAATATAGAATTACAAAAAGGAAGACTTGGAAGAAGTTCTGTAGTTATAATACGGTTATTGAAAATAAAAAATGTTTCCTAGGTTTCACGAAAAGAAATACAATTGCTTCCTTTTTTAAATTCACCAAGCTGTTATTATCAATCTCTTCACCTTTATGTCCTTTGTGGATCTTTAATATGGATGATGCATATTTTTAAAAGGTGTCAAATTAAAGATAAGAGAGAAGAGGTAACCTGCAAATCATGAGGAGCCTGCTTTTGAAAATAACTTTAAAATGACTATTTTTATGCTGCTGTCCATTTTGAGTAATAAATGCCTATTTCCTGACGGTACAGAGATAAACTAACTACATGTAGTTTATGGTTCTTTTTTTACAAAATCATTTTGTAATACTTATATTTATAATGGTTTTCATTTATTTTGAAGAGATATAAATTAAGTGAACTCATAATAAATTATTGTGCAATATCTTCTGAGACTGCATTTTTTCTTCATTTTGTGTTGTTGCGGTGAGTTATGGAAATGTATAATGGGCTTTAAAATAAAGAAAAATGCATGAAATAGTATGAAATTTTGTTTGAGTGTCAAGCATTATGTGCTTAATGTGACTGCCAAATTTTGTTGCCCTAGGATCATTAGAACTTATTGGTTGCTTTGGAGATATATTCCAAATTTTAAACTCAGTTTTCTCAATAAAACGATTTTTTGCTTTGCGCATACCAATCATGTTCAAATGCCCATATCCCAGCCAAAAATCATCCAATTGACATAAACTTGATGTCAAATTAAAGCTTAAGACCTGAACTATACATTTTTATGGTATAAATATCTCAAAACACCCTGAGGGTACCTTATGCCCAGTTTTGACAGTACGCATCACATTTTAGAAATAAAGCACTTTTTCCTGAATTAAATCCATAATTAAAATTTTATCTTAACTCCGGGGGCACGACCAGCGAGTACTTGTGAACTATGTGGCAGAGGTCTTTCAACCTTTGTTCTGCCGCGTACAACCTGACAGGTGGCAGACGTTTTTAAACCAAGTGCTGCTAGGTCCCCTTTCACTGGTATTTTCCATCCTCCCTTGGTCACAATATTAAGATTTTTTTTATTGGATGTTTCCAATAATATCAAAATTACCTTTCCCCTCTGAGCTCCCTGTTCCCACATTGCAGGCTTGGGACTGCCTTTGGCCCATTAGAAAGGTAAGGGAGGGACAGAGAAAGAGTGAGAGAGTGAGAAATTGACAAAAGAAAGAGAAATACAAGGTGAGAGAAAGAGAGAGAGATGGATTTGAAGTAGAATGAAACACCCAAAAATACCCACATCTCGTTCACTGATGTTTCCACACCGATGAAGAATTAAGCCAGTTATCTTCTCCCTCTGTCTTAGACCCAAAGGCACACAAAAGATTTAAAAAACAACGTAAGAAAACAACCATAAGACTGTAAACCTACACAATAGACAACACAGAAGACAAAACGAACAGGGAGGGGAAGGAACGGTGTTATAAGAAGCATAGACCAAGCCACAGCATCCAGCCAAATAATATAGACCTTACGTAGACCTACTTGTAAAGGGCCCTAAGCCTATGTAGGTCAGATTATCTGCTGGTCAACCCAGCATGCCTCACCGTCAACGTCCCGTAGACAACACACCTTTCGCAAAGCAACGAAGCTTAACACACCGCTAGACTCTAGATCTAGACTTTGCATTAAGAAATCTTTAATCTAATTTAAATCAGAATAATAATCTAATCCAGATTTTGATTTATAAATGATCAAAAACTAATCTGAAGCAGATCTAGATCTAGATTTCTCTTTCCAGAGGCTTAAACACTTGCAAACAAAGGATTAAAACCAAGCCCTCCCGCTTCCCATGAGATTTCAATCTGGGCTGCATTAATCCTATAACATTGTGTTCTATTTTAACTATGCATATTCGATTTGACGGAAAAAGAGAACTAATTTGTTTGAATTATTTAAAGACGCCTCTTCTTGATCTTGAAAGCTCTAGGCCTAGATCTAGTTATTGACGTGGATTCTTGACCAGCTCACGCTTCGGCTTCTAAGGTTAGCCTAGCCTAGCCTAGCTAAGCGCTGACTGCCTAGGTAGCAAAGCAAAACATGGCTCCTGCGGTTTTCAACTGCCACTGTGTGGGTTCAGTTGCAAGCATAAAATATGCCTCTTATAAAAAAAAGGCATGACTATTTTTTGCTAAATAGTTTCAAGATATATTTGTGCAGATATTTAGGTCCAAACAAAAACGTTTTTTATTATTAAAATAAAGAAAAGCATGCCTTTTTCAGGACTACGTTAATCTGGTGTTACTAGCATAGTATCAGAGCTAGCAGGACGCTGATATGTAAACAACGCTAGTCAATTTGCACACGGCACTGAGAGAATTCCCTGTGCAAGCAATCTCTGATAAAATAACGGCCCCTTAACAGATTTGCAAACCTCCATAATATTCAACCGGTTACTGTACACACAATAGCATCATTCCTCTACTATACAAAACAACAGCAATAATAGGGCTAGGCTCTATTGGTCAGTAATAGACCATATCCCCTGAATGACGTGATGCAAACAACACACATGATCAGTGCTTTGCAACAAAGAGGTGTGGGAGGGGGAGGGGCAAGGATAAACATACACCAAGCATCCAGCCAAACAATATTCAACCAATTACTGTACACACAATAGCATCTTTCCTCCAGTATAATAAACAATAGCAATAATAAGGCTAGACCCTATCAGTCAGAAACAGACTATACCCTCTGAGGTTCGTGATGCAAGCAACAGACATGATCAGTACTTTGAAACAAAGAAGTGTGGTGGAGGGGCAGGGAGGGATGATGTTTGAAAGGTACACCAAGCATCAAGTCAAATAATATTCAACAAGTTACTACCATCATTTCTCTACTAAACTAAACAACAGCAACATTAGGGATAGGCCCTCTCTGTCAGAAACAGACTATACACCCTGAGGTTCGTGATGCAAACAACACACACATGATAAGTGCTTTGCAACAAAGAGTTGTGGTAGGGGGAGGGGCAGGGAGGGATGATGATTGAAAGATACACTAAGCATCCAGCCAAATAATATTCAACCATTTACTGTACACACAATAGCATCAGTCCTCTTGGTCAGAAACAGTCTATACCCCCTGAGGTTCGTGATGCAAACAACATACATGATCAGTACTTTGCAACAGGGACAAGAGGTGTGGGAGGGGGAGGGGTGGGAAGGGACGATATTAGATAAGACATACACCAATCATCAAGCATCCAGCCAAAGAAAATAATAATACTCCTAAATTTCTGCACGCACGATAGCATGATTCACTAACATTTTATAGTAACAACAGCCTAAACTTTGCAGGAAAATTTTGCAAGTTTTGCAGTAAAATTTTATATATAATAACAGCAAGCCAAATTTTATAGTTAATCTTTATAGTAACAACAGGCCAAATCTTACAAAAAATTTTTTATAGTTAATCTTTATGGTAACAACAGGTCAAATCTTACAAAAAAAATTTTAACTTTTATGGTAAAAAATTTACAAGCTAGGGCCTACAGTAAGCACATGTCCAATCTGCCAGTAATAAATAGGCCACGCTGCCAAGTGTCTGGTTTGTGATGAGAGCAACGCACACACACTGTGCCTCTTTCATTCACAATAACGTTGCATGGGAACAACATAAAAGCTTCAAATAAACGCTAGTTTCATTGGTTGATATTAATGGAAACATCTAGTCAAAAAAATTTTAATATTTTGACCAAGGGAGGATGGAATATTCCAGAGAAAAGGGACCTAGACGCATTTGGTTTTACAACCTCTGCCACCCTCAGAGTGATACGCGGCAGCACAAAGGTTCATCGACCTCTCCCGCAGAGTTCACATGCACGCACTACTCGGTTTATGGACCGCTGCCATGCCTCTCGAGTTAAGCGACCAAAACACAATAGACACATAGATCTAGTCCCACACCAAGTTTTGGACAAGATTTGTCCTAATACTACCTCTAAGTTAATCTGAAACAGTCACCGTTTATAGGTCTAGGTCTTTAGGGGTTCATCCCTGAGGAAATGCTGTCTGTCCAAATTTTTAACAACTGCGACGAACAAACGATTTTAGAAGCATTAAATGAATTCACACAAAATAGATCTAGAATCTAGATCTAGTAGATCTAGAAGTCGTTGGGCCTGTCCGCGGGCTAGGCCTATCCCTTGCACATCATGGGGATAGATAATTTTGCATAGAACTTATTTTGGATTTGGTTTAGAAAGACATCTAGATCTATATCTAGAATTGGATTAGACGTGGATCTACCTCTTAGATCTAGTCTAGATTATATATAGCCTAATAAGTGATGAAGACCTACCTGTATGTCGTTAAAAAGGGTAGCCCTGTTGCATAGACTTCTAGATCTAGCTTGAGATCGAACCTACAAGATATATATCGATTAAAATGAATCAACTGTTCATGTACATGAAGCATGGCCGGCTTTTCTATCCAAAAGAAAGAAAAATTGGTTCTGGGGCGTAATATTGAAGTTAAATCGAACTCCAAGAGTCCAGTTATTGATATTTGTGCCTGAATAGGAAACGAATCGAGAGTCAGGAGATTTTCTACTTGCAGCACAAAATGGCGTAATATCTCGCGTTATCAGGAGAACATAACTATAAAAAATTGTTTACGGCCTGTTTTAGCCTCATAGAACTCTTTCATTAGTCACGCTGCAAAGCTAAGATTCTGTTTAAAAAATTATTTAAAAAAAAAAAAACCCTACAGGAAGAAATCTAAGCTGTATTTAGACCCAATATTGGAATAAGAGATCGAATATTTAATCTCAGAACATTGATTGACAAAACACGAGAAATCATTTATGCATTAGTGAGTATTCAAAAGCCTTTGACTGCGTGAAACAAAAATTTCATTGAAACACTACTATAAGAAACGAATGTTGACTATCAAATTATAAATTTGATTGCATACCTAGAGAGAAATCAAGAAGTTACTACTTGTATGAAGAAAGGGCATGCAGACTGGTTCATGTACAGAAGGAAGTACGACAAGGATGCATTCTATTGCCCTGTGAGTATATTATGAGACAAGGGGAATCAAACACCCAAAATTATGTTGCAATTAAAAATAAATGAAAAAGAAATTTGTGAATTAAGATACCGACTACGCAGATTATACAGCTCTTATGCCAAAGACACCCAAAAGACTGAATTCTTTTAAAAATCTTAAGGCAAAAAAACCGGGTTGTAACTCAATACTAGCAAATCGAAAATAATAGGCACAGTCAGATCAAAATCAAGATCAAATATATTAATAAGTGGTGAAATACTGGGAAGTGTGAATAATTTCACTTATCTTGGGGCTTAAATCAACAGCGATGGTAAAATAACACCAGAAATTAGACGAAGAACTCCAACTGCCTCATCAAAATAAAATAAAATAAACAAAAACGTAATGAAGGGACGGAAATCCGAATATAAGAAATAAATTTAAAGTAATGCGCTCTAGCAGTATCCCACTTTTAATGCATGGATGCGAGTGGTGGAGCCTAAATAAAACAGTTGTAAGAAAACCAAGACATTTAAGATGAAGATATTAAACATAAAGTGAAGATAAAATAAAATTGGCATGAGAACATCACAACAAAATAAAGAGGCAAAAACTTAAATACTTTGGACATGTACAAAGGCATGAGTCAATTGCGAATTTTTATTATTAATTTTTTTTTTTTATAGAAGGCAGTCGTGAAGAGATAAGAGGTAGTGGAAGCCCTAGAGGAAGATGGTCGAAAAGCTTACGGAGAGCCCACACTGGAGACAGTAGTTCACGTGTCCAACAGTACATGTTTGAAAATACACAAAAGTCATGTACTCTGTTTCTTTGGTGCGAGCGCACACCAAGTAGGCTACTTGTCATTGGGTAGAGCACAGTAAATGCGACTTCAGTCCGTCTTGTCCGCTATTACAAGTGGCGTGGCCTCTATTTTTAGAGCTAGATGCAGGCTAGCAGACACGCGTCCAACAGAGATGTATTTTGAGAGGCAGTGAGGGAGGCAACTTCCAGACTGGATCCGTCGAGTGATGAGATGATGAGATTTCTTTTTACTTTCAAATGGCGAACACATACTCTCTCTCTCTCTCTCTCTCTCTCTCTCTCTCTCTCTCTCTCTCTCTTTCTCTCCCCATGTAATAAACGTGAAAGAAATTGAGTTTTGTATGAATTCTAAAGGGCAAGGATACATGTCAAGATGCATGACAAACATTTCAAAATCTAGAAATATACATGTATATTTAACGGATACTATGTAGCGCCGGACATTGAATTGTTGTTGTTGTTGTTGTAGTAGTAGTAGTAGTAGTAGTAGTAGTAGTAGTAGTAGTAGTAGTAGTAGTAGTAGTAGTAGTAGTTGTAGTAGTAATAGTGGTAGTAGTAGTGTTATGCTTCTTCTTCTTCTTCTTCTCCTTCTTCTTCTTCTTCTTCTTCTTCTTCTTC
>BLXT01005065.1:810278-823028 GCA_019648995.1 Plakobranchus ocellatus
AAAAGCCTCCAAAAAAAGTGTCAGATTATATTTGAACAGCCCCTTAGTACTATTACATTGGGTTAGCTGCTACATGAAACATTTCGTCCACTTCAGCCCCACAGGCATAGCCACCATAAGGTCTATGAGCTTAGGGGAATACGGTTGTATGCTCCACAAGGTACAATGATGATTCCATCCATTTTTTTCTTCGGCCACCTTTAAAAAAAAAATTGTAATCGTGCCAAAAAAAGGAAAAGCATAAAAATTTCATTACGAAATTTATATTGGAAAACAATTGCAAAAGAGCCTGGGTCGGGTCTCAAATATGTAATTACTAAACTTAAAATTAATTCTAGGTGCAAATAAATCAATGGATGGATGAACAGTAAACCACTTTAAGGCTTTTTGAAGGACGTTACTATTAATTGACTATTCTGTGTTCTGATCCTGGTGTCGCGATACAAAATCAGCTTCAGTATTGAGAACCCCAGGTAAAAATTCCACAGGAAGGTAGCGTTGTTCTTATCTACAGCCCTCGACCAAATTTCCTTGGCCAGCGCATAGCAACTAGCAATCCCATCAGTACAGCTTTCATTTCAAGAGTGCTAATTTGGAGATTCTGTTCTTCTGTATTCCAATTCCCCCCTGTTATTTCTTACAGCCCCTCATGCGACTTAAGTACTGTCTGTGGAGATAACAACTTCCAGTTCTCCATGAACAAGCCAATATATATTCAATCCACCAGTCAATATCTTTTAAAGCAGGAGGCTAAATGAAAAAGTTTTGTTGAAGTTAAATTTCGATTTAACCAACGCCTGATTTTTACAAGCTTCTAATGCTCAGTAATGTAGCTTGTCATTCTCAACCCCCAGAGTGTAGGACACCAAAGACCCTACCCTTGTATGATGCAGATGGAGTCGGTCTGCTTGCTTTCCATAGATTTGTCAATCAATTTTTTTGCATTTTTGCTTCTCAATTTTTGCAGTAATAGGCACCGAGTCGATCTGTAGACCCATACGATTTTTTGAGAGGGCCGAAGAACTGATTTGTCATGGTTAATTACAAACCCGAGATCTATTAGGGCCATAGTGGTATTAGTGTTTTCCTGACATAGAGAAGAAGTGGGACTGAAATTGATAATGTCATCAATATATATTAATGTTTTGTTCATGAAAGTGACTGATAGCCACTTTAATAATCTTAGTATATAATCTTGCAGAACAACTCAGTCCTTGAGGGAGATAAGTAAATTGCCAGAGGCAACCGTCCCAGAAGAAAATGTAGCTATTTACTACTGTTGGCATAACACTAACGCAGTAGCAATAACAGTATGCATATGATAGAACTGCACTTAGACCAGTCTGGTCGAAACATTTCTAAAACAGATTGAACAGTGTCTTGTTTGAATTTTGAATTACGAGATCTTGATTAACATCCACTAAATTGGCTATAATCCTAATTTTACCGGATTTCTTAAATCTATGAAAAATGTTTGAAACAATTTGATCAGTTGAGGCCAGTGCACGTTCAATAATACCCTAAGCGTAAACTCGTGAATTTCTAAGGGAACGAGGTGCCTGTTATTTTTCTTCAAATTAAGAACGAGGAATTCTCGTTTTTGACAAGGGTAACCATTACATTCGATACATTGTAGTAACGCCTGAAATCATATCTAAAATCCGAAGGTCATCTCTTTCCATTTACCAATAAAATGTCTGATCATGCCACCAAACTTTACCTTGTCTTTTTTCTCATGAGAGTGTTTCCTGATTTTGCTGAACTGTTTGCCCCGGTATTTGGGTTTGGTCTGGGACTGAAATTCTGTCGTTGGGTTCCCGACCACTTGGATCCTAAAAAATTATTGAATTTTTGTTTAAGGTGCCCAAGTTTCTGATGATACGGGTGGTATTTGCTTGACGATTGTAGATCGAGGAATATGGCTTGGGGAGTTATTATTTGCACAACCTGTTGTCCCAATAATGAAAAACCCACCTTTTGATTTATTTGCACAACCTGTTGTCGCTTATTTATACATGTGTATACATGTATATATATATATATTATAAATATATATATATATATATATATATATATATATATATATATATATATATATATATATCCTTTTTATAGAAGTTTGATGAGGGTTGAGGAGCATTTTAAAAGTTTGGCCCTAAGCGTAGATATCTGCGCCTTATTAAAATTTCAGGTTCCGCCACATGGGCCTCGTATTTGACCCTTTTTGAGCTCTGATTTAGACCCGCCATCTTACAAGCACCTGGCAACCCCGAGTCTTATTCTTAGCTACGTGTAGTCTAGACCAAGTTCATGTTATTTCCATTCAGTGCAGTCATGACTTTAGACGTTGGCACAGTCTTTAAATCATACAGTGAGTTCCAAAAGGCTTTCGATGCATAGATCACAAGATCTAATCATGTGTTTATTTTGAAAAACACACAACAAATCGCAACAAAAAACAAGGGAAATATATTTCTATTAGCTCTAGTGCCAAGGGTATGGGGGAAATTGATTGCTATATCTGATAGATATTGCTTTGCGCATGCAATTAAATGGACAGCATCAGAGAAGAAAATTAAAACTTCAAAACGAATTATTATACAATCTGTTGTGACCAGCTAAATAACACAATAAATTAAAGAAACCATCGTCGTAATCAGCTGCATCGATAGGCCTAGGTGCTCGTTGATGAAATTTGTCTCCGCTTGTAACCCAAAAGAGGGAGTGAAAGTTTAGTTCTGACTCTATAAGGCTTGCTGCTCCATGCATTTATCCATTTCAAAATAGATCTATTTTTGAGGACTTCTCACCCATTTTTTGATTGTTGTAAATTTAATTAATTATTTGCATAATTTTAAACATGGACGTTTGTCACAAATGGCTTAGTGATATTTAGTTATAGATCTAATTTAACACTCCCTGTGACAATGAGTTCTTTTAAATAGACTGAAGAACAAAAATCACTCAAGTCTTGCAAAAAATTGAACAAAAAGTTTATTAACTAGTATCATAACAATTTGAGAACGGCAATTTCACTTCTACACCTCTTTAGATCTACAAGCTCTCTAACGTCAGCGGTTTTTCTCTCAGCGGTCTCTGCAAGATCTCCCTAATGATGTCAACCAATCTCATATATACCACAAACCACAGATTTTTGAAAATACTACCACAAGGCTAATTAAACGATATAATAAGCAGCAAATTCTAGAATTTCTAGAGCAAAGGAGAGATGACCGAATTATGGCATCAAGGTTAGTAAAAAAAATATTGGCCAATCAAACGTCCCCACTTTACACCCACCCACTATTGGTATGATCTAACAACTTCTTATAAACAAAATATTCGCCCACATTTCGAGGCCTTCTAGAAAGCCCTAGATCTAAAAGGTAAAAAAAAAGCTAAAACCAAAATAGTACTCCAAAATTAAAAGTGAATCTAATCTAGACGTACTCAAAATCTTACCAATTATTTTAAATAAACACGGTCAAAACACAATATCATCCAGTCCGAGTTTAAATCCAGTCTCCAGATCTAAATCAAAACCCGATTCACACTCACAGCAACTAATTGTCACAATGTTTTTTTGCAAGTGCAGGGTGGCTCTTATTTGTATGGAAATATTCATAATTTTGCCATTGCCTTTTGATCACCTCTAGAGTAAATCAAGTATCTATACATCTGGATTAGTCTAGATATAGCCCTTTCGTATTATTAGGTTCTAAAAAAAAGAAGAGAGAGAGAGAGAGAGAGAGAGAGAGAGAGAGAGAGAGAGAGAGAGAGAGAGATCCTTATCAGACAGTAAAAAAAAAAGTTAAAAACAATATCTCCTTAACATTTTATAAAATAAGGACAAGGCTAAATTATCTTTACTCAAAGAACTGGAAAAAACACACGGGAAACGCAGCTGCTTCTGAAAAATTAAGCTATACCTGTATAGAAATTCTACAAAAAAGGTCGGATAAAAATATGGATCTAAATGAAAATAAAGCATAAAAAAAAATATATATATATTTCAGTGTTGCAACGTAGACAATATTGCTATCTTGTTTCAAAAATGCTCTGGGATCGTTTAGAAAAATTTGCGATCATTGGTGGCATTTCAAGCTATTAAGAGTTTTTAAATTCTTGATCTGACTTATTTAGGCTCTGTTTCTTCGGCCTTAATCACTTGCTAAAAATCATTATATAGGGATATTAAGTTGATCACCATATTTATATTTAGATATCTAGGCTATACATCGCTTTTTTTATTATGAAATAGTTTTCTCAGTAGATCTAATTTAATATTACTATACATAGAATGCATATGAATATCTTTACTTATCTTAAAAGTTTTTTTTCTTTAACGATATGGGTCATACGCTGAAAAATATAGCCTATCGTCGTATAAAAAAAAATGGAAATGATGCTTGTAGAACTAGAGCATAGAAGTATTAGCCTTCTAAGCCTTCAAAGTTAATCTTGGCCTTTCTTAATTTTACACTAAGCCAACGTGGCATACATTTTTATTGTTTTAATACAAATATAATTTTAGGTACAAATACAAATATCAAGCTCCTTTCCTATCAAATAAAATTAAAACGGATTATTCTCTTTTTCTCGCCATATTAGCATCATTGCTAGCCTAGTTATCGGGTCCCTTTTTTATGGCGCTGATTCAAGGGAGTTTATAAGGTCGAACGAATACCTATTAGTATTATATTTTATCGTTAACTAAGATCTACTTTTTATTTTGTCAATTATTTCTTTGCAGGCGCAAAACATGTAGGCCTACCTATAATATCTTTAATACACTTTAAAAGTTATAATTCATTTAATTTAAACCGCGAACATATTTATCATCCTCTGCATAAGCCTAGATCTATGTCCCCTCTATTCTTTATCAGTGCGTAATGCACTCTTTAGTGAGCAACGTATAGGACCATTACAGTAATTTCAATACCCCCAACTCGCGCACCCTGAGAGGCGCCCCTAAAAAAAAAAAACTGCTGAAGTGAAATTCAGTACCGTCTGCTATAGCCACTGAACTAAAAATAGATGGAAGCAACAACCTCCGCTGGTTCAGTTTGCGAGCGCTGGTTATCGCGTGCCCCGCCAACGGCAGCCATTATTCTGGCATTAGAGCCGACAACAGTCGGTTGAGCCGGCAAACAAACTCTGATGCTGGCTTGGCCTTGAGAAGATTTCTTCTTTATTGGCACCACCAGCGTACCATAGGAGTTAAATTGAGTTGGCTCCCAGATTCCTCTGTTGATGCCGGCTTGTAGTGCAGCATCAAGATCTTCCTGCACGGCGATAAGGACAGGACGTGGCTTGTTGAAGACTCGCTGGGCGTCTGGCTTGAATCTGATTTCAAGTTCAAAGTCTTTCAGAGTTCCTAATTCTTTTTTTAAAAGGTCTGGGAACTCACTGCATAACTGCTTGCAAGAGTTCTGCAGAGCTGTATCCGGCTTAATGTTTTGGAAGATCTTGTGGACATTGTCAAGCAGAAGTTTGTCTAGTGATAGACCTAGGCTCTTGCAAGACTCACGGCCGATGAGGTTGAGTGGCAGGCGGGTGACCACAAATCTTTCTTGTTTTGGTTTCTTCCCCTTGGTTGTAGATGTTGGTATCGTGATGGCACCAAGCACAGAAAGATTCTGATTGGATGCGCATCGGTACTTGCAGCTTGTTGGTGACATTTGTGGCCTGTTTATTTGGTGCTGCCACGTATCAAGTGAAATAAAACTGTCTCTACAGCAAGTGTCAACTTCAAAGTTTATTGGGTAGCCTGACAGAAAGCATTGTTGAGTCAGGGGCGCTGTAGGTGAGCCCCTGGCTGTCTTGATGATCTTGACGTGCTGCTGCCGTTTCTTTTTTCTGCAGGCAAACTCGATGTGGCTTTTTATGTTGCAAGATCGGCATGTCACAGTAGCAAACCGGCAGGTGTCTGCCGAATGGGCCCCATCACATCTGCCGAAGTTGCGGTCACTTCTGGCTGTGAGGCTGAGACCGGTTTCTTTGGAAGTTTGGATGAGGAGCTGCTGGCTTGTTGTAGCTTGACTTTGCTGGCGGTTTCTTCTTCAATACTTTATGTATTTCCATGTCAGGAGAGCCCAGAGTTTCCTTGGCTACCCTGGTTACCTCCTCCACCTCTGCTGCAATTTCAATAGCACTAGTGAAGGTTAGTTCGTCATCTTCACTTTTGAAAAGGGCTTTGATAATGACCTCGTTGTGGATGGAGCATGCAAATCGAGTCCTCATGGCTTCCCCGAGAGCATCCTTGATTGAGGCGAAGTCACAGGTGGCAGCTTCCTGATGGATACGTGATGCCAGGGCGTTCAAAGATTCCCCTGGCTTGCGCTCCATGTTGGTCCAGAATTTGAATCTTTCTCGTACAACTAAACATTTTGGATTATAATGCTCTTCCATGTGTGCCTAGATATCACCCATAGAGAGACTGTTGATGTCTCTCGGTGGTGTTTGCTGCTGGGTTCATCACCAGTTTATATATTGCGCAGGACTGGTTTGTCAGAAAGATTTTTGCTCTTGTGTCATCTGGTATGGCATTTGCTTTTGTGAAGGTTTTAAATCTCGCTCAGTAGTCGGACCAGAGCTTTGTGTTTGTGACAGTGGTTTTGTTCTGCTGCTGGACTATAGCTAGAAGTGCTTCCATTTGTTGCTGGTTCATCTGGTCTTTTAAAAGCTTTATCAGCTCTTCTTGAGAATGGGCTCGTGACATAGTGTAATATACTCAGCCCGATAGCAGAGTTATATATAATGTTATCCTGTATGGCTCACGCATTCTCACTGTTTTGCCCCGACAAGGGCAACAAACAAGTGAAACGTTGATTGGACAAGTTTGGTATAATGTACACGTTTCTCACTGTTTTGCCCTAAAAAGGGCAGTAAACAGACGAGATTTGACCGGCCAATTGGTTATTTTCCCAGCAAGCTTTCTGGCTGTTTTGCTCTTAAAAGAACAGTAAACAACACCAGACGTTGATCGGCCAAGGATAGGGGAAAGCGGTTATTGAAAGGTAGGACGACAGTAAAGAGAGGGCTTTTTATTAACGTCGCCTTAGCTATGAGACCAGCGATACAAGCCTCTGTTAAAAGGCTGTAACGCTTAACTTAGGTTGCGACGGGACAGGTACGTATACCCAAAGCTTACTGCTTCGATATACGTAGGGCCCGGGTCATAAATTCTGCCACCCTGTGTGCAATGGTGCAGTGGCAGGAGCCAGGGTCTCCTGACTGTACACAGCTAGACTAGCTAACTGAATACGCTCCCGGTAGATAGCAAGAAAGTTAAGTGAGGATAGAAGAATATAAGCTAGCGTTTGACAAACCAAAGACAAATCTCGCTTGATTTTGTCGGTGGGCGTAGAGCGTGCGAGGTAGACTAACTCCGGCGGAGAAAGTCTGAGACAATGTGGCGTACGGGCAAGGTTCAGTTTAACAAACTCCGGGTGAGAATGTCAAGGGACGTGAGAGGTAGACTAACTTCGGCGGAGAAAGTCTGAGGATAATGTTCAACATGGATTAGGACACCATGTTGTCATGAATGTAGGCTTTGAATACCTAAACACCTACCACATTTTTTACTTTGACAATTGTTTTTTCTTCGATTAAACTTGCTGAGGACCTTCTTGCTCATGACACGTACTGTTGCGGAACAATTCGCAAGAACCGGATTGGTTGGCCGTTTAAAACTCTAAGACAAAGAAAGCACAACTAGAATAATACAGAAGAGCAATTTGCTTGCAACAAGCTGGTATGACAAACGAGAAGTCAATATTTTATCCACCAACTCCAATCCTTCAATCATCACTGTTACTAGGTCTTCCCGCTAAGGACGCGTCAACGTGGACATCCCTACTCCTGTGGCCAACTATCACCAGAATATGGGAGGAGTAGACCTTGCTGATCAGTATCGTTCCTATTATCAGGTGGGCCGTGCATCTCGGAAGTGGTGGCGATACATCTTCTGGTTCCTAGTCCAGACTGCCATGTGCAATTCGTACCTCGTCATCAAAACCAGCACCGTACCTACACCAAAAAGGTCGCCCGTCTCTCGCCACCTCCTCTTTCGCATGAAAGTTCTCGACGACCTTCTCATCAGAGCAGGTGAATCTGTTCCTCGTTCCGTGCCTGAATCACCTTCTGTCAGCTCTATTATAGCACCCAAGACAGGCATAAGTGTGTGAGACTCCCCGGCCGCAAAAGAGGTGTTATCAGTGTGCTGATGATCATAAGAAAACCCCCGCAACAGAACCCAGAAACTTTTTATGGATGTACTGCTTGCAATGTACACTTGTGTTAGGGATCCTGCTTTGCAAAATTTCATAAGTATATCTAATGTTTGGCACAAAACATGATTTATTACAAAATGAAAACAAGAAAAAGGTGTGTTTTGTCAAATTTTCCATTTTATTATTATTTTTTTCAATGTTGTACTCGTCATAAAGCATGCATGTCATATATCAAATGGAAGGGAATTTATCTATCTTTATAGACATATTTTTTAAAAAGTTAAATATATGAAAGGGTATGCAGGAATTTTTTTTTTGGTAAAGTGAGGCATTTTTTCATCTAGAGTTACTTCCCTTGGCGCAGTAGTTAGGCATAAAATGAGGCAGATCACAGTGAGAAGCATTGGGTTAATATAAGGCAAAACCAACAAGTGATCAAACTAAGCAGTTCAACACTTTATTTAACATACTTTTTAGAAGTACAGAAAAAAAGTTACTAAATAAATATTATATAAATAAAATAAGTTAAGTAAAGAAGGAAATTATACAGGGAAAGGATATTCTTATGTAAGTGGCGCAGTCTAGTCGCAAGCCTAGGAGTTGTACCCAGCTCTGTGTGAGTTATCTCTCCTTTCCCCTGTCGTGTATGCGCTGAATCCCCCTGAGCGTTATGCTTTACTAGTTCATTGCGCGCAACATGTGCATGCTCTGCAAGTCCATCGCAGAGGGATTGTTTGATGTTCATGGAAGAAAAGTGATTGATGTTGATAAAATAAAATTTGATTTGTTGTTCCATGTTCAAATTTAAAAGTAAAAATAGTCCTTGTTTGCGTTTTTGTACCGATACGCACTTACTTTTATACAATGTTTTTTTTTATTTAATAATCCATTCGTAAAAGGATTTTTTAACTTTTTATCGTTAGTCGTCAGAATGATGAATTATTAAGTTTTAAGAATGCAAAAGTAGGGTGTATTGTAATATTTTTAGATCTATTTTGTATTGATTATGAAAGTGGTATTATCATTGGTCTTTTCTGGCGCGGCATAAGGCGTGGGCTCGCTCATTCCGCCCACAGCTCTCTGTGTTTTTATCCTGTATTTTGTCTGTTTTTTATATGCTTCACTACTTAAGTATTTGAGAAGTGCCAAAAGAGTAGATGTAATCAGTTCTTGACAAACTACCAGCGCAGGTAAAGTTGTATTTTAATTAAAAGTATTTTTTTTCTTTTAGTGTTTTAATTTTATACATACGATAGTGTAATTACTTTTTCTCTTAGAAGTCTAGATTTGAGGCAACTTGCTCATGAGGATGAATCGGTTATGCCTCTAGATGAGACACAGTCTAAAATATACATTTAATGTAGACAGGCTGCTCCTTGTCAAATAGTCTATGGGCCACTGAGACCCCCCCTAAATGAATGCTTGTTTGTGTGGTGCAAAGAAACATACAAAGTTATTAATTGGTATATTATAATGTGAGCCACAGTCGCTTGCCTCTTGGCATTTCTTGAACACAAGCTCCGGGGGTATTCTGAAGGAGTTATTATCAAGTGCCAAAGAACTTCAAATCAGTCCAGGTCAATCTTTGGCTCAAAGAATCATCTCCTCTCAAGCCTTAACTCAGTTGTTTGCTCAGTATGAGGTATTCAAAAACAGACGGGAGATGGTCATTTTGGAAAAACAGCTCAATTTTGGTTTCAGTACATGGACAGAATTTGGCTGCTGCTTCAGTTCTCTTTTGCCAATAAGACAAACAACCTGGATTTACATACCTTCTGTTTGCAAAAACTTTGCCCACTTCTATTTAGCATCAACCATCAAAACTATGCTAAGTATCTTAGTGTATACTATATCATGCTTGTCAATCTACCACAACAATCAAAAGATTTGTTACAAGCAAATGGATTCAGTGTGTCCAGATCAGACACGCCAGCTTCCCGCACTGCTGCTGACATGACAATTGAGCAGACAATAAACAAACATGCTAAGACCAGTGGTGGAATCGTTCGATTTAACAGAAGCTTGCCAGCATATTACAGATGGTGTGTCACAAGGCATGACGAGCTCAATACGTCTCAGCAACATATCAGATGGCCAACATCCAATCAAAGAAATGTGAAACTCATAAAGAATCTTCTCTTTCCAAAAGGGAACTCAGTGAAAAGGCTGAAGAAAATTATGGACACATTTTCAGCTTTCCTCAACCTATTTAACACTGAAAGAAAGCATCTTGCGTGCATATCTTCAGGCCAAAAAGTACCCGAGGATATTGCAGATGATCTGAAAGTTGAAGATGTAGGCAAAAAGTCCTTCAGGGAGTTTGTGGATATTTCATAAGCCTCTGACAAAAACAAAACTGAGGACTGTTGGATCTGTTTCCAAATCGAGCCAAATAAAATCAGCAAAGAACGTTGTAAAAATAAAAGCAGAGAGGAATGTATTTGGGCAACTCCTTGTCCTGTCACAAGAATATCAAATACATGGAGAAAGTGTTGAAATACCCACTGAGCCCTGTTCCGTGGTTATTGTCTTCGCCAGACGGCCTGCCTCTGAAGACCAACAAAGCAACACTTCTACACAAGCTTGAAAATACATTTAACTGTTTTGAGTCTCAAGATTTTTCAAGACAACCTAACACAGCTTACATCATCGATGGAAATGCCCTACTCCATTGTCTGTCAAGTGGTCCTGATACATTTAAGGACTTGGCAAATCAAGCATTCCGCAGTTTACCTCAGACCGCATCTGTCCACTTTGTAACAGATACTTATAAGCCATATTCCATAAAGAGCTGTGAGTGTCTCAGAAGTGGGGCATCTACAGCAAAGAGTTATGTACTACAAGGATCAGCAACAAAAGTTCCAAAAAATTTCAAGGAATTTCTGTCTAATGATGGAAACAAGAAAGCTTTAATAATTTTTTTGCGTGCTGAAGGGCAAATGATACATATGCTCTTTGTCAACGTAGAACTGTGTGAACTTCTTACAGGCAATCAAGGGTCAGTTAACTCCATCCCCGTGCCAGATTTGTATTCATCTTATGAGGAAGCTGATTCTAGAATAATCCTACACTGCATGTATGCTTCACAGCAGCCAACGACAGAGAATCATTGTGAGGTCACCAGATTCAGGCGTTTCCTCTTGCTTTTGTCATTCTCTGATGCAATTAGCAAACAGCTTATCTTTGACACCAGATGGAAACAACAGAAGGCAGCTGAACATAACTGATCTAGCTGCAACAATATCAAAATGGCTGCGTGATGCCATCATTGGCTTGCAAGCATTCACAGGTTGTGATTCGACAAGCTGTTTCGCAGGAAAAGGCAAGCTCAAAGCACTTAAAATGCTTCAAGGAGATCAAGATCATCAAGATACATGCCTCCTTGCCAAGATGTGCTTATGCTCCTCACTCAAAGAGCTAATTTCCAGATAAAAATATGGAGAGCATCAAGCTCCAATTTCCCAGACCTGCCCAAACCCGAGAATAATCGGTGGCGCCTGAGCTCATCAGGTGGACTTCAAATAAAATGGTTCAGCTAGGACTTTATTCTTAAAGAGCTCCAGGACATACTTCCAGATACTCTTAATACAGACGATGTTTTGGAAAAAGAACTGCAAGATGATCACCTCTTCTCTCATGAAGAAAGCATTTCTGACACGGATGATGAACCATAACTTAAAGTTGTACCTATATTATTTCCTCATGGCAAATAATCATAATATATGACATTTTTTATACCGGTAGTGATATAGTAGCCAGCTGAATATGTCCTGTATTTGAACCTTTTAAAGGTATTTGCATTGTATGTAATACAAGTAAATGCACTGATATGACAAAATTATATTATCAATATAGGTTCACAAAATTCAAGGGGGCTAACTCATTTTTATTTAATGTCTATTTTTTAAATTTTGAAACATTGTTAAAGCCTATATTGCAATTAATAAATAACATTGAAAACATTAAAATACATATTTATATGCTTCTATAGTACAAAATCAAAATTTATTATCATGCTTGTAATAGTAATAAAAAGCGAAATTTTGCAAGGGCAGTAACTCAGTACTTAATATAAATTTTTTTAATATTCATGAAAGCAAAAGTTTCTACTACTTATGGACAAATGTTTCTGGAAGCATGAATCATATCCACCCAGAAAGTACTAAGTTATAGCGCTTGGATGTGAATACAACAGAAAAATCAAAATGTTTAGAAAAACCTGGTTAAAGTTACTGAAAAAACAAAGAAATGTAGCAATTAAAAATTAAAAAAAAATTCATAAAAATTTTATTTCTTAAGATAAAACAATTCCGTAAACAGTTCTGAATTTTATGCAAAAAATGCATTGTCAAAAACATGTTTTTCTCATTTTTGAAGAAAATGGACAAAATGATCTTTCAAGGGCCATAACTCTGTGAAGATGACACTTTTCTTATGCTTACAACCTGTTTCGGGAGCGGACCATGACCATGAACAATAATAACCAAGTGGGCAATTCCCCCCCCCCCCCCCCCCC
>BLXT01005065.1:837436-848325 GCA_019648995.1 Plakobranchus ocellatus
TAATAATAATAATAATAATATTAATAATAATAATAATAATATGGCATTTTATCGTACAAATCCATAGTCCAATCACAGCTCTATGCACTTTAAATACACATATTCATGAAAAATATTCATATGCACATATGTACATATGCAATTCTACATTTATAGCTCTATGCACTTTAAATACACATATTCATGAAAAATATTCATATGCACATATGTACATATATGCAATTCTACATTTATACAGAGTCATTAAGTAAATCATTCAAACGGTAAAAATGAAAAATCAACATCCTAATATAATTGTAAGGGATAAAATACTGTTGGGCTGATTCATCTATTGATTGTATGTTGTGAATAGTTATCTCTCCCCTTTGATTTAATTTTTTTATGTTGAAATTTTTTTTCTTTTTCTTTTTTCCCCACACAAAGTGTAAGACCCCCCCCTATAAGGTTTAAGATTATATTTCAACGTCCCCTTATAACGAAGTATTGTCCCAGAAAGTAGGAAAAAAAACTTGGAAGTTTTGTATGATGTGAGCTGATGACACAGTAAACGATAGATAATATTTAATTAGACCCTACTTATGCAACCGTTTGCACTTTTGTGACGGTGAAATATTTGTTTTTACAACATTTATTTCTTCCTTCAGGCCAAAGATGTTCTTTTGCGCGGTCTAATTATACACGATTTATTTTTGTTCTAACAATCTGAAACAGTTGAATAAAACATGCGGTTTCTTTCACCAGTTCTATTTTGTTGTTACCTGCACTGAATTACTGTACCGCTACGTGACTTTGCACCTGCACTACAGATGCACAGGCAGAAAATTAACAATCTGTGACTCCTTTCAATTGCTTCAAAATGAGGAAATAGTTTTGCCTTGCTTTGTATGTTTTGTCGTATAATTCCCTAGAAAACAAAAACGAAAACACTTACACACCCAAATCGAACATTGACCTAGAGATTTTTTGCCTCTTCCTATCATTTTACAAAAAGATACATAATTAACAAAAGGCTTTATATTTGATTGGCATATTCGGCCGCATTATAGTATAATACGTACCTGTATGAGAATAGAGTCGGGGCAGCTAAGAGGATTTCCCATGGCGTCCATCCTCCTATTGGTTTGAATGTTTTTTTTTTTCTTTAATACAGCCCGTAAAGACTATGCATTTTATTGGTTTCAAAATCCGTCTGAACTGCAAGTCAAATTAATAAAACGGGCCGAGTTGCAATTAATTTATGAGCTAAACATGTAAAGACGGATTCAGAAGGGTAGGTATATGTTTTCTTTGGTTCATGTTTTTAAAAAATTGTTGTTGATTTTTTGTTGTTTTTTTTTTTTTTATTTTTTTAATTTTATTTTATCGCTATTGCTCTTTGTACGGAAGGCAAAATAAAAATTAATGTAGGCCAAATCTTATAAAATTTCTATGCTCAATTTCGAATTCAAAGGCCAGTTTATTTTCAGTTGTGTATGAAAACAAAGGTTCGAAAATCCAACTGAGTCTCAGTACTTGACCCTGTTAATATGCTGTAGCAATGTGAGAACGTACGGCTTATGGTCGCTAAGTTAACGTAAGGTTTTAAGTACCTGATTAACCCTTTAGATGGGGTATTTGTGTGTATAAATTCTGACGTCTGGGCCATTTTATGAGAGGAATGCACATATGCTAAGATAAATGCTTTGCAGAGTAACTTAGAATACCATAGACCACAGGTATGCTTATGTTTGAACAGTTCTCACTTTCACTGTTTTCGATTCACTTGTGCATGTAACTGTTTTCGATTCACTTGTAATAAATCAGTTTCACTACCAATCGTCGTCTAATTACTACTCTTGTTATAAAGCTTTGCAATGCATTATGACCTGAAATGAACTTCTTAATGTTTCTACGAGTTTTCAAAAAATCAATTTCCTTTTTTTTTTCTTTCTTGGAGATTTAACTCCCATAATTTCGCGAATTTGCGAAAACTTTCTCTAGTGTTCTTTCATTTTTTAAAAAGAATTGGTATTTATTCAGCCTTTTTTTTTTTTTTTAATTTGGCTGGGGAAATTTTGGGGGACTTTATCTTGACTGGTTTTAAAAATGAATTCATCGTTGTGCAGACTTGCTTATATATCAAATTATTTTATATCCGGTATTGAGGTTGGTTTGGTTTTTGTGTAGCGTGTCCACACGGTGATCTCAGACCTTTGGGCACCGATAATGGGGCGCAGGCAAGTGACAGGGGTTTCCCTGCAGATGTCAGGGCGGACTCGCTAGCTACTGAGCCATCAACGCTTTTTATTCCCTGTGAACCGAAATAACCACAAAATTGTCTCGAAATTTCTCTCATGCAAAAGCAACATATAATTTATTATCCCCGAGCAGAATAAGGGGCGATTAAGTATATAAGCATACTTTATTCGCAAAATGCCTAGATTAGACTGATTATGAATTTTTGGTTCCTTTTTTCTGGGGTGCTCAGTCATTTTCCTCCGAAGTAGTAGAAGCCTATTAAGCTTGAATTATATATATATATATATATATATATATATATATATATACACATATCAAGCTAAATAAAATCATTTTTATCACTCGTCTAGAGAATTGGAAAGAGAAGGCGTGGGTACAAATAAAGCGTGTATAATAAAATCAATGTGGGCATAAGCGTGAGTCCTATGCAGTTTGTTTAATTTATAGCTATGTAATATTGAGCCTGTATGTTTTTTGTTAATGAAAAAAATTGAGTGCATGTTATATATATATATATAGATCTATATATATATATTTTTTTTTTATATGTAGAATAATATTTTAAAAAGACATCAGTCAAACAATAAAATCTATCAATTTTTTTACTATGGATGATTGCACATATCGTACTCCACGTGTATGTAGATACATATTTTGATTACTGAAGCATCACAGGAACCTTTGCCATTAATTTTTCCAATACTAAAGCAGTATTTCAATTTCATTGAAAACTGCATCTCGTATTTAAGCGATTTTCAGAAGCTATAATATTATAGTATATATTTACATTTAGGCAATTTGAAAGGAACATTTTCAGTTTGTATTAAGAGAAGGTAGAATATATCGCCGGGAATAATTTCGTTTCTATGATGTTATTTGATTTTTTCCCCGCGTTTTCTAGATCCAATTCTAAGTCTGAATAAGTGGGCATCATTATATATTTTAATTCAGATGTAGATCAGGATCGAGATCTAGCATTTCACTTACTGTTATGTTGATTTAAGATTTTTTTTATTGGAAATAAGGCCCTTCTCAGTAGACAGTGTCCATCGTTTTAATATCTTTAGATGTACAGTTTCTATTTTTATCTTACATTTTTAATTGATGTAGAGCTACATCTATAGTTGAGAAGCACATTGTGGATCTTAAATCTATAAGAAGTTTTTGAGACATGGCTTTTGTTTCTTTGAATGAAAAATTATTGAAACTTAGTTAAAATATAGGTAGAAAGAAGCTCTCAGAATAGATTGAACAGTTGGTAAAGTTTTGAATCTGATCTAAATATCTAGTTTTATCAGCAGTGGATCATATCGTCCTTTGTTTATTACCACTACTCAGGTGGTTTTTTTTTTCAAAATCCAAATTTGTACCTGGTAGATTTTTTAGGCCTTATAAGACATTAAATACGATTAATGCTTTCTCGGAGATGATGTATTTGTTTTTATAGAGTAAATGTACCGTTAGGTCTAATTAAACACTCTTTTCGGTAGGCCCATCTACCATAATGTGATTTTTGTGAATTACAGTAATTTGTTCATGATTTCCAGGGTGCTTGACGGCAAAACAAGACGGACAAATCTGGACAAAGTTCGCCGTTTTAGCAGAGCTTTGAACCCTAAGCATTGGCGCCATTCTCGACAAGAACCCGAAGCCCTGCCACATCCAACGGCCATGGGTCTGATGGCGCTAGCTGCTCGACCACCGAGTGGTTACCAGAATGAATACCAACATGAGAAGATGGAGAAGTCTAACTCTATGCACAGTGAATCCACTAATATTAGTCCTTCAAGCGATGAAGGTAGGCTTCATTGTATAATATGCACATGTACAATCGAATTCGTGTAGCCTCTGGGGCTCTCTTTAAGAGGGCGTAGTTGATGCAATAATCTTGAGGAATGCAAGGACTTTACTTTGTGTAGTGTTGTAATAGAAATGATATGCTTTGTGCCACCACTAAATTTAAGTCTCCCCTTTTACGTCTCTGAAACTCCAAGCTTAACAAGGATAGGCCTGTGTGCTGTGGTTATGCATAGTTTGAGCCATCTTAGTTTCAACAGTGATAACATGGCCTGTCTTAATTTGCTACAAAAAAATCATATAAAAATACTCTCAGCGAAAAATAATATGATTTGACAGTGTCAATTCAGTCATAGTCGCTGCTTACCTCTTGTTTTGCAAGGGGTGAGCCAGTGCGTTGCCTAAAAAGATGCCACAGTGTGAGTGGATCTATTATAGTATATATTCTAACTGTGGGTGTATCAAAAGACACAATTAGTAAACGTGTTGCTAAGCAATTTTTTTGTCTTCATCCAGTCCTTTTGTCAACGACCTGTAACATTGATTTTGCATGATAAAGATAACTGCTTGTTTTGTTTGCATTGTTTATAAGAAATTGTACTCTAGCTTTGATTTCTGGGCCTTTTGCTCTGCAGTTGCTACAAATTGATCTGCAGCTAGATAGGGACACAGTTTAGGCCCTATAAAGATCTTTGAGTATCTAGACTAGAAACCTGATGAGAGCTCCTGCTCCTCCATTCTTTAATGCTTGATCTGAAATTTAATGAGCTCACTTCAAATCATACATTAACTCTACAGCTACACCGTGATTTTTCAAAGTACTTTTCTCTGTAATTTAAATGTATCCACTACTCGTTTACTCTCGGGAAGTTTCATGGATATTCTAAAGATATTTTTTTTAATGTCATGTTTGCAGGAGTCTTTTCTTCCATTATCTAACATATTAGATTTTCACAGTGAATTGATGTGCTTCATTTTTTTTTTCTGTCAGTGCGGGTTTTCTTGAAATTTGGAGGATCATTATTCTTGTATGTTTTATTCCATGACGACTGTGGATTTTAAAGCTTTTTTTTCAAGGGCGTTGAAAATGTCTAAAAAATATTTTTTGAACGACCCTGTCATTCCCTACCATGAACAAAAAATTTTGAGACGTTTCTTTTGAAATGAAATCATATTATTAATCTCCCTTCTATCCCCCATAGACTAAAACTCTGGTGGTATCCAATACTATAATTAACGTGAAATCAGACTAATTTATGAACATGCAAATGTGTTTGCGTCGTTTTTCATCCTTATGATCTTGATGAGGTTCGTTTGTGATGTGAGTTCCCTGCTGTCAAGCTGGCATCTGTCATGCAATACTCAAGAGCTGATTGAACTCTGCCAACAAGTTTTATTTTTATGTAAAATACATTTTGCAGCTGCTTCCTGGTTTGCTACTGTCATTTGCATGTTTGTTTGTTTTTTTTATATATAATCAGGGTAGTTTTTTTATGATTCTTACTCGTAGCATTAATCTGAATTTTTCTCACGGAGTACAGTAAGTCTGATAGTATTCAATATCATTGATATTATTATGTATCTCCATATGGCACTTACATCAAGGATGCTTGGAAACCCCTGTAGATTATTTTCCCTAAAAATCTGATTATTTGATGTAATTTGTGTTGGTAGTCACAGTGCAATGATTAAAAAGTAGATGGAAAGTCATCAGCGTTTTACTTATCCATGGTAAGTCTGTCTTTATTCTTTAAATCGGCTGTGAGTAAGGTGTTGCAATTGTAAGAGCACATGACTACTATGTTAGTGTTTGATTCCCATTTTTCGGGCCAAGGAATTTCATCTGCTCTGCTGTATCCACACAGCACAAACTGGGTAGCTAAATGTAGAGACCTGGCAACAGTAAAAGCCAAACTATACTCAAGGGGTATGGCAATTAATTGTAAGAAAAATCGACCAGAATCCCAACTCTGTTTTTACTATGCTTGTACCGCTTGTAGTCCCCACTAGTTAATAGTAGTATAGATAATTTACTTAAAGCTTCTTTTATTGAGTGATTTACAAGGCAAAGTCTTTTGAACAAAAAAATGAAGCATTAATGTGTTTTTATTTCAATCCCCAGATGAAACAGAAAACTTCTATGAAGATATTGAGATTGGGCCTATTAAGTCAGCTACCATGGTGCTAGAGTCCCTCCCTTTTGAAAGGCGAAAGAATCATCCTTTTTCAACCTTTCTGCATAAATCACTTCCTTCACCTCGTAGGAATAGACGTCCTCCTATCATTTGCAAAGCCTCAGCTTCAAAAGCCGTCGGACACGGAAGACAAATTGTGGAGAAAAAGATTGATAGCAGTGAGACACATAATGAATCAATAAATGTGTCAGGTCTCACTGAAAAAGAGGATGACAAGAGTCAATCTTACGATGTATCAAAAACATTAGACAAAGCTTTACAGTGGGCATCCAAACTTGGAAACAAAATTCAAGCACGCAACGATGTTTCGAAAAGTTACAAAGCAAAAGAAGAAAAAGGAGCCAAGAACGAGAAGCACACTACTGCAACAGGGCCATGCAAATCCTCTTCGTTGCGATCTAGATCTCCTGAAGCTGCTGTTGGTCCTTTGCTTTCATCAGAAAAAGCACCAAGCCAACCTGTGGATTCACACACTAAGAGCGTTTCCCTTGGCTTTTCCGGCAAAGCTCGGATCAGTATAGATAATGACAGTATAAGTAGTTGTAATGAACCTGTAGCTCCAGTCAGGCGTAAGAAAATGGCCAAGTCCCTGGAAGCATTAACCGATGCCTCAAAAGAAAATTTAGAATCTAGTAGTGAAGACCTCCAAAAAAGTTTGAGTCTATGGACTGTGGCATCAGAAAAATGTTTTGCAGAGCAAACAAATGAGACTTCTGAAGCTTTTGCAACTGAACATGTCCAAATTCAGCCTCTCCCACGTAAATCTCTCATAAGAATTGAGCCTAAAGCCAATGCCTCCTTGGGAACAGTTGGGGACACTGATAAAATTGTTGCCCCACCTAAACCAAAGCCAAGAGGTCTAAAAATTCAGACAGGCCTTTCATCACAAAACTCAAAGCTCACAGGGTCAGGACGTGATGTTGTCAGATCCTTTGAGCTTTTAGCCAAGAATGATACCAGACATCTAAAAGAAGCAGGAGTTGATAGTGACAGAAAACAAGCGAGAGCTCCCCCACCAATAAAACCTCGGTTATCGTAACTTTAACAATAAGTGAATGTGACACCTTCATATGAGAAAGATTGAAATATTCGGCATTTCATACAATTGCCCCTTATACTTTGTCAATAATAAAAGTAATCATTCAAAAGATGTTTAATGAATAATGTTTAAAAGTCCATTTTTTCATGCCGAAATTTCCTCACAATATCGATATTTTTGCAGCCAGTAATCTATTGCATGTATTTTGTCATTTAAAGATGTCTTTTTTTTTCTTAGACTGAAGAAAATAGTTATCATTGTTCAATACGCTTAGTACATCGAGGGGGAAATTCCAGCGATAACGTCTTTTTTCAATTACTCTTACCTGGTTTTTCACGTGGTTTAGCCGAAATTGGGCAAATGCCGAAGTTCGATTAGATCTAGACTTATAATCTGTTAGAATTTCACTATAGAGCCATATTAAACATTTCAAAGCTACAGAAAGGCTATTAAAATTTGTGTTTTGGTTTTTTTCTTCTTCAGAAGTTTCACAAGGGTGAATTGATTTCAAAATTAAAAAGACACAAGTATTTAAAGCAGGCACCCAAAACCCGTCTGGCGAGCTTAGATAGAAGCAAAGCAGCCATTCTTTTCACAGACGAAATTTACATCAGATTAAAATTTATCAAAAGCTCCTTTCAATAGAGATTTCAATTTACTTTTATATCATGTTGGAGAAAAATGGCACGTGAGAAAAAAGCGATTGTTTTGAAATTCTCAGCGACGAAAATATGTGGGCAAGAAAGTGCTGGTACTGACAGCGCCATCCATTACATGTTCCTGGCTCCTAGATACTCATTTGCAGAAATTAATGAGACACAATTTGTTAATTTCAAATATCTTTAGTCTGGATCGGACGCCAACAAGTGAAAAAACTCTAAAATTTCGAAAAAAGGTAAAATTTGAGCATTCTTTAAAAAAAAAACCGTCAATAAAATTAGCTGGTTGAAAAAATCCTTCAATTTTTTTTTTAATATGTAAAAAGAATTGCTTACGAGATCGCCACAGTGTAAAAAAACAACGACCCTGACGTTTCCTAACTATGTCAGTCCTGAACCTGCATAGTTTGTGCAATGGTGAATCTAGCCGACGATAAACTTGAGTAGGCGATATAGTCTTTTGCCCACTCACCACTCATAATGGACACATTGATAAACAAACCTTGTCTACTAAATAAGTTTATGCTTTTGGAATTATTAGTATGTTACAGCAAAACTTATGGGATAATCCGGGGACAGGCCCACCTACTTCTAGATATACCCTCTCAAGCCGACGAAATGAAGCGGCAGTAGGCTAAATTATTTTGTAAACAGTGCTACTTTCACACAAAATATACACAATTTTACGCCCACGACCTCTTCATTTTGTTGATAGCACCTGAAGGTAGATCTAGAAATCGGTGGGCTTGTTCCCGGATAATTCCGATTTATTTTGGGTTTAAATGTAACGCAAATCCATTGGGTGACAGTCGGATCTATGGCCATTCTTTACATCCAAGCCCCATTTCCGCGTTGATGCAACTGCGTCACAACCAAGGTCTTTACCGAGTAAATATTCCATAAAGCCTGTGGGTTTTCCCCCTTGGGTGTAATTGGCTTATTGGGAAAAGTAAATGGGAAATGCTAATGGTTTTGCATTTTGTAATGCAAATCGATATTTTGGATAGACATTATTTTTTCTTCATTTTCTGAAACAGATATTGCTAACATATGCCATTCTGGTCATACGTTTGTTGATTAATGTACCTGATTTAAGCATTGATATCTTGCCTAGTTAATCGTTTCTACAGTATTTTAGTACATTGTGCAATAACAGATAGAGCCAATGATGGGCTTCAACGAATATAAAAATGAAAGATAGGCAGTTGTCATGTTCAACATTTCTTGTAATACTTTTATTACATTAAAAAAATGTTGATAGTGAAATTCTATTTCTTTGCTTTGGAAATAAGTGTAAATGTACCTTGTGCCATCAAAATTAACTACAATACAAACAGTATTACTCATAAGCAAGTTTTAAATTCTTCAAGTTTGAAATTTATATGAAATTGATGCATACATACATACATTGTGCATATTTCAGATTTTCAAAATTTAGGTTATTTGTCAATTTAATATACTGCCACTTTTGCTCAGCAAAAAAAGCTAAAGAAAAGAAAAAATAGTAAGCATTTGTGTTTTTAATTTTTTAGAGATTATATAACAGTCTAAAAAAAATAACCATTTCACATACATTTGATACTCTTAAACTGAAATTGTATAGATTGTAAAAATTATTTTGGTTTAAATATATTTTGAGTTATCCAAGTCATGACAGGAAAAAGATGAATTTAAGCACTCATAATCAATTGGCGTCAACCATGTATTTTAGTTTTAACATTTTTTGTTAACACTTTAAAAATGTTTTCCTGGATGTAGCAATTTTATATTGAATCATAGTGCTACCATATAGTTGTATTCCTGTAACTTAATTACAGCCTGCATCTGGCCAAATTACTTTGTCTGTTGTACAAATCAGTAGGGAGCTAAATAATAGACATGCCTGTATTTAATGTCACATAATAAATTGTTGATGCATACTACTTCTAATGTTTGAAAATCATCAATTTTGAATGAGAAACTTTTTTTTATTTTCGATTCTAGAACTAAGTTTGCTTTTCAATAATCGCAGTATACCAATTTTACAAAAAATTGACACTTGCATGCTGAGGAAGTGATTCCATTGGAAGAAGAAATTAAAATTTTACTCAATCTTTGCTTAATTTATAAATTACTATGGGGTGACTGTTTGTCAAGAAAAAGTATGTATCAAATTTGTAATCATTATAATTATTTTTTAAAAGTATTAGTCTACCTTTACATTTATGAAAACTTAGACAAATATTAGATGTATGATGAGACCTTTCTTGTTATTTTTATTTTTTTTGTATTATATACTTTTTTTAATGCTAGGAGAGGCCACATTTTCATTCCCAAATTGCGAATATTTAACTTCTAGATTTCAGGACTCTGAACGACAGCAAAGATAACTATAGTGTATTATTAATTAATCACCTAAGCCTCCAAAAATATGCTAACGACAATGGTAAAGATATTTTTCAAAGCTATGGCATTGTCTAATAAGAGTTATTCTTTTCATAGTGAAAACATCAAAAACAAAGTCTGTTAAATGAAAGTGCTGCTGGTGTTTGGGTTTTTTTTCCTGGGGGTTCTCTAAATTGGAATTAGAATCCTATTCCCATTCTTTCTCACTAATCTGAATTTAGAAGTTAATACATTGACTGCCATAAATCAAATTTTTCCTTTGTTTACCCTTATCCCCATCTCTTCCTCTGTTTTCAGGCACTGCAAAACCTCGTTATCACACCACGCTATATTGTATTTTGAGACACAGATGAAAATGTTCCATAAACAAAAAACCTGATAAAGATCCGGACAAAAAGGATATTCCCTAAAAAAGGCTTTCTACCTCGAATTCTTTAACTAAATGTCAGGAAAAAGATATAAAATATCTCAAAACCTCTTAATTGAAAGTTTTGATCCTTTTGCGTGAAATTTGAATAAGGAGGTTTCACTCCATATGCACATATTTTGCAGAATTTCTTTTCCTTTTTTTTTTTT
>BLXT01005065.1:857022-877827 GCA_019648995.1 Plakobranchus ocellatus
TATGGATTACTTATTTACAAAATATAGTTCATATTATATACATGTTTTAACTGTTTACGTATGTAGATGTATGCACATATGTATGGCGGCATGGGAAAACCCGGACAAAGTCGCAAACATCAAAAAGCCACAATCGTCAAAAATAGTCGATCAACCTGAAATCTAAAAAAAAAGAGTTTTTCTCATAATTATTATGAAAGATTAGCCTTTTATTTAATGTTTCGTGAAATATTAAAGTAAAATTCAACCCAGAAATATGTTTATTATGTGGGTTTTTTTTAGGTATGTATCGTGCAATGTTGCTTAAAATTGTTTTTATTGCGTGTTTATAAGTCTAACATCAGACTTTTTGTGGAAAGACACAGCTGTAACACACCATACTATATCGCATATCAAATGAAAGCTTATGTTTTGCTGTCTTAAAATAAACATAGTGCGCATTAATACAACGAATTGGGAAAAAGTGCGCCTATTGTAAAGCTTCGCATGTTCGTTCACAAACACACAAAAATGGTCTATTATGAATTTTCTACCTGAAAAAAATTCCTCCAACTAAATACAGGCTGCAAATTATGTTGAGCATATTAATTTTTAAATTTTTAGCAGATTTAATAGATCTACTCTACATCTACATCCAAAGATTTATGAAAGTAACCACGTCAGTATTGATGCAAGAGTAAATATCAAACTAGAATCTAGATCTATATTTTATTAAAGTCTAAAAACTTGAAATGTTGTTTTCTCAGTTTCACTTAAAAATTTTTTTTTTTGGTCTTTGAAATATCATAACTTTGGCTGTAATAAAGATAGACAAAAAATTTAAACTGCACTATATGCAGCTAAACCAGACCTTCCATTAGGTACCAATATCTATGTCAAAATCTTACAATTGTCCTGGTTTTCCTGTGCCTCATCACATATATCTGTATTATACACTGTATTAATATCCTATGTTAGTATGTATTTCTATCATCCTAATCGGACATTTGTAATTTTCTCTCGTCTTCTGACTTAATCTTATCTTGTCTGTTGCTATGTCGGAGTGCGTGAATGTCTTCTTAATATCTTTGTTATAAATATATATTTGTATTATCATTATAGTTTTTTTATTCCATAAATTTTGGTTTAAAAATCAATGCAAATCCAATGCTATTTGCCGAATTTAAGTGATTTTTGAAATGTATGTTAAGGAAAATATTTTACCAAGAACAACAATTCCTCTGATATTGTATTAAACTTGCAATGGACTTGATATAAAAAAAAATTTTTAACATTATTGCTTTTCAATCCATTTTTACCCTGTCCCCATTAAGTTGAAATTATTTTCTAGTTATTAGAAAAAAGAGAAGACTACCATTCATGCAACTTTGAAATGAGTCAAACTTCTTTATAGAAAAAACATAGTAGAGTTGGTAACAAGACAATGACACTTACAAAATAAGCCTTTAACACTTCTTGAAAGTCAAAGAAAGGCACATAGCCAATTTAACTATAAGGAAAGAAGCTTTCACTGTAAAGCCATTCTCCGATGCATGCAAAATTATTCATACTATTTTTTTAAATAAAGATACTGCTATAGCCTGAAACTGTAATGCCCGAGTTTTGTAAATGGATATATGTCACAAATAATATCAACCCATTTTAATTCAGTGCCAATATGTCCGGCTTTAAATTCTTAAAGAAACATTTTAAAGAAGGAGAAAATAAAAACAGATGCAAAATCCTACTTGTTATTTGTGCTAGTCTTGACACTAGCTCTAACAAGTGGGATGTTGTCTACAATATTAACAGCTTTGAGATAAATGTTTCTTAAGTACATTGTTCCTCCATTGCAAATCTCAGAAACCTGGAATATTTTATGAATTTGTCTTGGCTATACAAATTTACAATGTATCTTTGGCTTTGATTCCAAAGCTTAATAAAGGCAGGAATCTTAGAGTATCATACCATCATTTCAAATGTGTAAAATGTGGCATTAAATTTCTTTTTTTTTTTACTACTTCAAGACATGCATAGAATTCATACCCGCCTCATTGGGATCATCCAATTAGTAAATCAAGAGGAAAAAATTCGTAATTTAGACCCAAATTTAGTAATAGCAAAAATGCACTCTTACTGATACTATTGAATATGTTTTCTTTTTTCCCCATGAACAGCCCACGTTAACACTAAGTAATAGTTCCCTCTACATATATATATGATCTGTCAGTATTATTATAAAAGGCTTCACGACATCTAGGCTTGACGTTGTGCCCTATCTCCTCCTGGACCGCTCTATACACAGTCTTTATTTTTTTTTGGACCATAATCTGCCTATCTTAGTGGCGCATTTAGTAAATAAAAACCAAGAAATACTTACCGATTCTAAAAAGTTATATTTTTTACTTCAAGTTAAACAAACCTATTTTCAGCAATCACACACACAGGCGCGCGCACACACACACACACACGCGCGCGCACCCAATCCAGAAAAACAAAATAATACGTTATGATTTAAAACCGCGGCTATGACAAAGAGATTTAAAGCAACATCAAACTATCACATAAAAGTAATAATTCACCTATTTCAAATAAAGCAGGTAGATAGACCTATATCTAGGCCTGCCCTAAACTAAAAAAAACCGTAAGCTTAGTTAAATCATGGGATCGAGATTGATTAGGCCTAGATGGAGATTCAGCCTAGCCTAGAGTCTAAATTTAGATCTAGCTTCTACTACTTCTAGATTAGATCTCTAGAGTCTGTTTCAATTCATCGGAATCATAGATCAACATCCAAGTTTGATCTTAAATCTAAAAATAGGTATTTTATTGGAAACTAGAGGCTAGATGTAGATCCAGATCCTGAGTGATAGGCCTAGATCTAGATCTGGGCCTAAATAATCCTTATAAAATTAAATCATCTTGATATTGTTGGATCAAGGATCTAATCTAGATCTACGTTAATTACTATTAGGATCCATACGCCTAAATTTGGCAAGTCTTTCCCCAAATTTGGTTCCAGGATTCTGATTATGGGATGATTCTATATGGCCCAATACCTAAATTTAGAGTAAGGCCCTATCTTGAAATTGTTGATTCACGTTGAGATTATGATTGCATTTGCAAACCAGAGGTAGTTAAATTCCAATACTAGATCTAAATCTAGCCTAGAGATTGATTTTAGATCTAGAATTGAGTGTCTCGATAGCTAAAGTTTATTTCAAACTTTGCGCTCCATCATTGCTACAACAGTGAAAATTTTTACTTAGGCCTCACTTTAATTATCATGGTGATTTTTTTTATAATTACATTTAAATTTTGAATTGCAGTGAATACAAAAAAAGCTAGGATCTTGAAATTCTCTCTGAGTCAAGAAGTCAACTTCCAGACTTCAGGATCCTGCTCAGACAAGGATAAATTGAATTGAGGTTGCATCACATAACAGTAACTTAATTTGGTTTACTTTTGCTATGAGTGAAGGACATCACATCTCGAGTTCAAAGGGCATAAATACTGAATAAATCATGGCAGCTGCTAGATTAGTTTTCAATTGATTATTGCAGGCCCCAAGCCCTTCAAAATGATAGAATACAAGTTACTCCATTCATCATAGATGACATGAAATGATCCTCAGTTAAAAATTAAACCTTATTTACGCTGCGTTATGCAAAGCACCTTTGTTTAGTTTATGTTTTTGTTCTGGGATTTTCACTTCATTTGCGAAAGAATGTCACTTTTTTTGTCTGGCTACAAAAACAGTGATCATTCAACCTCAATAAAGAAATATATTGGAATAAGGCTACATTTCAGGTGACGAATTCTTTTGTTCCCATTTTGGTTCATGAATTTTTCACTTTTTTTTTCAACCGTTCTTGGCATTTTGTTTACAGCATGTATACCCAAGTTAGTTAGATTATGGTCCTGTTCAGGTTTAGAGAAATTTGCTTAAAGTCGTAATGTTATAAGATATTCTTCAGCATATAGTTTAAGGCAAACCTTGATTCATATGCTCAAAAATATAATTTTTTAAAATCAGTAAGTATTTCATCGTTTTTATTTACTAAATGCGACACTAAGATAGATAAATTATGTTCCGGAAAATGTCAATTTTCATTTCCCGTTCATTTGAACGGGCAAACATGCTTGTTTAAAATAAACACTTATGATACACATTGTAGTCTTTACATTTACTCAGATTTAGTAGAATGATCACTACTCTAAGTGATGCTCTGGGTACCAGCCCTTTTCAAGCGTTCCAGCAGCTCTGGCTGTCACTGAACAGAACACAGGCTTGCTGTGCTTTAAAAAAGGCATTTTCATAGTTTCGTAATCCGATGCATTTTTCGTAATACTAGGAAGGTATGAGAATTCTCGCAATAAAACCAAGCATAATAGATTGTTTTTCAAAGTCAAGAAATAAATGATTGGCGTTTTTGTCAAGTAAAGAAGACAGTTTACATATATATATATATATTTCCATTCATAACACCTAAATTTTAAAGACTGTAGCAACTTTTATCAAATTTTGACTCATGTCCCATTTCTGTATGCGTTCATACGTTCCTTATATAGGTGTTCATAAATGCCTTTACTTAGGTATTTACATTATGTAGTCCTTTAAAATCTATTTCAAGGAGCAAAGCAAAAATAACAAAAATAATACTGCAATACTTTTTTTCTCAAGGTGCAGCACTAAAAGCACTGATGCCTTCAAAACTTTCTGTGAGCCATATTTGAGTTTTGACATTGAAAGATTCTGAATTTGTAAAAGTACACATGTATTTATAAAGGTCTATGAAATGATATTCACTTTCCCATCTGATCACAAAAGATATTCGCAAGTCTTTGTACATTTCCTGTTAGCCTACTAAATGTATTTAATATCCACTACCACAAATTGTACAAATATTTATACTTTATAGAGAAGTGGACTGGAGAGAATGAAGTTAAGATTTGGCGAAGAAATGGATCCTCATAGATGTATATATTATCAATTATTTAGAACTTTTTAAAGTGCATTCTCTCTTCTTAGCCTTTTCTCTCCAGATAAGGTAAGGCCTAGCTTTGTTTCTACAGTATACATCTAAAAAAAAAGTAACAAATGAAATCATCAAGCAACAATATTTTTGTTAAAAAAGATGACAACAATCTTTTGTCAGGACAAATGAAAAATTTATTGTCACTGTTCATGAAACAAATATTCAAAACCAAATAATAAGAACAGCCCCCACACTTGCTGACACTCTAATGAAAAAAAATTATTGAAAGATAATAATAATAAATAAGCATTGATCCAGAGATCACATTTCCACTTGTCTTCAACCTGGTAATGCACACATACCTGTGGATTACAGAAATATACACCATATATCAATTATCAATTTTATACTTCTATTTTATTTCCTCACATTGCAACTGAGTAAACAAAAAGTTGAGTCATTTAACATAAGTTTGAAAAAATAAATATCAACAAAATGAAGAATTTGGTTTCTTGAACCCTTTTTCTTTCTTCAGCAAACCATTCCTGGCCAAAAGGAAGGCCTATTTACCTCTTATGGCCTTGTCTTTTGGCACAGGCTAACCTGTGGTCGGGCTATTGCTTTCTTTCTCTTGTTTTCCTGCCACTTTTTACTATTTTCTTTAAAAATTCCTTTTCCTTTACCCAGCAAAATCATAGAGCCCAAATCATTGGGCTGAAAATAAAAAAGCCCCTGCAGCAACCCCAAAATTCGGGCCATCAGAGCAAGAGGGCGTTAATTTTTTTTTAAAGTTCTTATACTGTTGTTTGTGATTGGATCCACATGAAACTTGGCAACTAACCTGAAAGATTTTACACTAATGACATGCAAATGTACAAGTGAGTACCATGTATTTAACCGAAAAAGTTTGTTAATTGAAAATTTTGTGAGACGTATTTAAAAAAATTCGAGGAGTTGCGATTTCTCCGCCTGGCATGCAAGTCATTCATATTTTGTCTATATAACCTTATTCTCTCAAAATTTAAAACCCTTTCGATGCACTAGTATTTTTTGTGTAATGATTAAAAGAAGCACATTACATCTAAAAATTTGAAACTGCTATTTGGCAGTTGAGCCCTAGGGAAAGGCCGCAACAGTGACACGATGATTGATAGTGGTTGCATCCATCAAGATTTTACTTTAAGGAAGGATCTAAATATTTTATGAATCATTTATGTATTACTAAAATAGTTTTAAGTTTAGCTTGCTTTCATGCATTAACTAGCTGATTTTAACAAGAAAGACTGACTTGAAATATAGCCTACGATATCTTGTCACTTATAAATAAAAGATCATGCCAAAAATCTGTTCTACCATCCAAAATATAGCCCTTGAACTCACCCAATATGTGTTGCACTGTCATTAGTTCTACCTAAGATGATATTGTAGCAGCAGGTATTATGTATAATACCATTGAAGGACATTGAGACATACTTCTGTATTTAATCAAAACAGACTCCTAAAAATATTGTATTTGAAAAAAACATTTAATTTAGTGGCTGCCACATTATACTTCTTATAGTCAAAAAATGTTCTTTTGATTCACACGTAACACTTCTCTACCTAAAAAATAAAAGCCTACTTACTAGTACTACATGATCCTAAACATAAAGTTCACCAATGTACTTATTGGATCAATTTTCTTTACTTTCTGTTGATAATGGGCATCAGCAAAAAAAAAAAAATGTAATAAAAACATTGTGACCATGTTTTAGCAAAGATAAAAAATGCTGGAAAAATAATGATACCTATAACTCATTTGTCAACCTGGCCAATATTTTTGCCTTTATAGGCCAACACAAGCATAGCTATTGCATCAAAAATATAATTTTTGTAGGTTGCCCCACATATTTGCTTAAAAATTCACTATGAAGTTGAATATTTTATCCGTAGTGAGAGGAAATTTCCATTTAAATTTTTACCACAATGGGAGACTTATGCTTTTTTGAAAGAAAAAACAATTAAATCCTTACCTGATAAACTACATTCTATTTTGTCAAATGGCCCTCTTCAACCATTTTGTTCACAGAATCAAAAACACCCATCTTCTTCATTCTCTCATAAGATTTATCTGCATCATAGGTGCTGAAAAAAGATATAACGAAATTTATATTTCTTTATGTAAAAAAAAAACAAATAAACCACTAAATGAAAAAATCAAAGCAAATAATCATGTCATAACTTCTCAGAACAATATTCAAGATAACTCGATTTACTTGTAACTAACCTGAGGCTTTAACAGCTAAGTATTATTTTAATACTTAAAACTCATTCACACTGATCAATCAGTAGCCTAATACTGGCAAAATTTCAATACCTTTTCAAGAAAAGTTAAAACGCATTGTTAATATTTTAAGTGCACTGTGCGCCACTCATTTTGTTGCAAAATTCAAAATTACAAATACATTAAAGTAATTAAATATGCATGTATTTTTACAAATGCTTCTATGACAAAACACACTATAACCTTTTTTCAAAAACTGGAAAGCGTAAAAGGACAAAATCTGAATATTTCCCACTTACTACAAGGTTGGGCTTTTTAGAAATTCTGTAATCAAATGAAGTGGGTCAATATTTCAATAAATAGATTAACAATCATCATTATCATCTGGTAGGCCTACCTTGTCTGGAACAGACAATAGCCATCATGTTTCTCCACTCAAACCTATTCTCAGTTAACCTTATAAAGTTGTTATTGCTACCCTTGCCTATTGCCCATGACTTAAGATTTTCAATTAAAGTTATTCTCTGTCTACTTCTACTTCAATCTTTTTGATGATTTGCTAAGTGTTCTAAACCCTTGTGTCGGCAAATATGACCTAAAAACTGTAGTCGCCTGTGCACCAATTCGTTTGACTTTTTTCTGTCCATGATATATATATTCATCATTCTCCTGATAAACCACATCTGTACTGCTTTTTGTTTTTTCCTCTATTTCTTTGTTTATTGACCAACACTCACTACCACACAAAAGTACTGACCATACGTATGTTTTAATAACCCTTATTTTGGTTTTCATACTAATGTTTTTATTCGCCACTGCCAGTATTGGTTTAATTTTTTGGAATGTATCTTTGGCCATGGCTTTTGTTTTATTTATTTCACTTGTGCATTTGCTATCTGATGTTATTCGAGGAACATAGATATTTGGATTTTGTAACTTGTTTGATGTGTTTGCCTTTGTTAACTAGACTGCACTTGGAGTTAGAGGATTTCTTTGAGATAACCATGCATTCCATTTTCTTTACATTCAGAGACAGGCCCATTCTTTTGCTCTCTAAAACTACACCATCAAGTAGTTTTTGGATTTGATTGCCTGATTCAGCTATTAAAACTGTATCATCTGCATACAAGGGATTAACAATAATTACCTCAAAAGTTTAAAATAACTCACTTTGTCATGAGAATCATTTAAAACAAAGTTAGTAAGTTGCGGTTGGGCACGATTGACTTAAAACTGCAAATTCTTCAAAAGAGGGGTGAAAAGAACTATTCAATTCTTAATAGGTACAGAACTTTCTATGTCATTAATATTAATGGATATTTTGTGCAAAATACAATTATTAAACAATGGTAATTTTTACTTGTTTTTTTTTTTTTTTTTAATACATCAATTTATATAATTATATATCAATTTTAACTCAGTGTTTTGGACTTCCACAACCCTCCTCACGTTGTTCTTCCACAAAGACTCACATGCACAAATATATGAAACATATTTTTTTTTTTTCCTTTAGAGGTTGCAAAAATATATAAAATTAGTCATAGTTGATGTCTTTTTTTTTTTTTTTCAAAAAACGTAATAAAAATACAATCTATCTTCAAACTCACAAAATAATATGATGACGGAACTGGGATAAAGATATTTAAGGAGTTCCTATACATAAATGCAAGTTAAGCTTATATGAAGCTCAGCAGTCATGTCTACAATACGAATTTCTGACTGGTTTATCCCGAGTGCCTATTATCATATAAACATGGAACTTAAAGGCCAAAGTAAATCAATTTTAAGAGAAAATTGTGTAGAAAGTTATAGGGTAAATAAAAATCTTGCAAATAACAGTCATAGAGATAATATCAAACCTGGAAACAACTTTTTTTTTTTTACATTGCATACCAAGATTGATGTTAACCCTATCCATACAGGTGGGGTAACTTTGTTACCCCAAGGCTTGTTTTTAATCATTTAAAAATACTTAAAATTACGAAGTGTCTAGGTAGACCCCAATTGGGGACTACGTAGTCATGGTGGCTAGGTGCTCCCCAGAAATATTGGTCTACTCCTCTTTGCCCCTGGTTGAATTTTGTAAGGAAGTGTAAATGGGTTAAATGGGTTGGTCCAATGCTTCCCAGAGGATACAGTGGAGAGACAGGAGTTTAGCTTTTACTGTTGGACAAGCTTTTAAAAGCTTCTCTGAATTTACACATCTGTTAAAGAAAGAGAAGAAAAACTGTTTGAGCGCATTGTACTAGGCCAGGGCAGCGAGCTGGTCAGCTATGCCAACTAGTGGTTGAAAGGTCTGAAGCACGCAGATTATCTTGTGTACAGAAAAGTAACATTCAGGTAAGTCAAGTGTCAAGAAACAAGAGAAAAACTGTTTGAGCGCCTTGTAATAGGCCAGGGCAGCGAGCTGGTCAGCTATGCCAACCAGAGTTTGAAAGGTCTGAAGAACGCAGATTATCACGTGTACAGAAAAGTAACATTCAGGTAAGTCGAGTGTCGAGAACCAAGTTGAACTTAGAACCTAGATCTAAATCTAGTCCTTTTGATCGTAAAATTAAGATAGATAGTGGTGTGCAATCTATGTTCTATGTATGAATAATGATGTAGACTCTAGCCTAGACTTAGATTAGATATAGGGGCATACATCTTTGTAACATTTGGGTAATTTAATGTCAAGAGCCAAATCGAACTTAGAACTTAGATCTTCATCTATTTTTTTCATTGTAAAATTAATATATAGATAGTGATATACAATCTAGACTAGAATCTAGATATTGTAACATTCAGATAGGTACGCCAGGTCTGAGGCTTGAGAGGCGCCTAAGTCTATGACACTGTATGTTGCTATTTTGCAGATGCAAGCATGAAGCCTAAGGTCATTTCAAGCCAAGGGGCACATTAAAGCAGTCGAACTAAGTGATTTTTTTTTTTATTTTACTTGAACAGGATTACTCTCATCTCTCGATTTTATACCTGGCGAGGCAGGAACTGAAATGTCAAAAAAAAACTAAATGACGCATTTTATGATTTTGATTTTTCTCTTGTGAAGTTAGCGTTGCTCGCTTCTCGTTTCAACCCTATGTCTGTCTTTTATTCTTTTTTAACTACCAATATTGCAATAGAATTTCGCAGAAATCACTTCCAACTGAGAGTGTCCGGGGTATATAAACAAACAGATTCTAGGACTATAGATCTAATTAGAAAACATGGTACCAGGTGTACATTTTGCAATGTCTCCCCTTTGCAAAAGACTTTGAGGAAGGTCATTGTGTTGCACGAGTTGATAAGAGGTTGGAGGAATGGAGAGAATGTGGAAGTTGAGGACCGATTGCAGATTGAGGATGAAGTGGCTGATGTTTTTGATATCCCTGTTGTGGGACACTGGGAGATAGTGCTGGTGTTTATGTCCCTGATGGAGAGAGAGGTATTGTTGATGTCCTTGATGTAGAGAGTGCTGTTTTGATGTCTTTGATGGAGAGAGAGAGAGATAGAGAGAGAGAGAGACTCAGAGAGAGAGCTGTTGCTGATGCACCTGGTGGAGAGAGTACTGTTTGTTGATATTGCTGATGTAAAGAGTGCTGGTGTTGATGTCCCTGATGGAGAGAGTGCTTTTGTTGTTATCTCTGATGGAGAGAGTGCTGTTGTTTCTTGAATGTTCGGGCCTGTGAGAACAAAAGGTAGGCGAAAGGGCCAAGATCGCATTAGCAGATTTGCCAAGAACAGGAAGTTGGCTACAAATACTGTTGTTGGAGAGAGTGCTGTTGTTCATTCGTGTGATTTGTGTAGTGTGTGTGGAGACAAGGAGGTTGCAAGGGAGTTTAGTATGAATGGGTAGATTGTGACTTCTGAAAACAGTAGTTTCAATGTTAAACTTTCGCTCTGCCTCACGTCAGTAGGCCTAAATGTGTAGATGTTTATAATGAGGCAAACCTTGGCATGTGATTGATGTACCGAGTATCTAATAAATTATGACTGCAGCTGTGAAACATCCCTATTAGTAACGTTTGGTGTAGTTAAAATTGGTATTTCACCTCTGAAATTTTGTTCTATTTATGATAAAGTGTTATTAGAAGACCATGTAAATTTTCCTTATTTTGAGGAAAAGTCACTACTAAATAATGTGCAATGCTTTAACCTTATGATTAACACTTCATTGATTAATGGTATGCGTATCTAATTTGATGTTACATTATGTTCGATTTTTATTACATGTTCCATTTCAACAGAGTTAAATAAATCTCACTTAGAGGACAAGACATATGTGTTTGTTTTGTGTTTATAACTCAATTGGGGAGTACGTAGCCATGGTGGCTAGGTGCTCCCCAATAGGGGACTACCTAGACACTATGACTACGTAGTCCCCAATTGGGGTCTACCTAGCCTCTTCCTTAAAATTATGAGAATTTTTCTTTAAGCTTTAAAGGATTCCTGAAAAATTCAATTTGACACAGGATTACATAATAATGATTGACAGAAAATCATTATTGCGCTGACCTGAGGTCATTTCCGAAACCCTCCATTATTTTTTACTATGTAAAGTATGGGGTGATTTTGTTACTCCCGATGTACGGATAGGTATATAGCGATTTTTTTTACTACTCTGGAAACCTCAAAAACCTAAGTCCAATTATTCAAATTTCTCATATATAAAAGTATTTGCGATCTGAGGTTATTTTCTCTTATTTGGCTTTGTTGAATTGGAACTCATTATTCAAAGTCAAAGAAAGTAGATTCTCATAATTCAAAGCCCACATCGCCACAAAACACAACAAGAAAAAAATGCTTTTCTCTCCCCACTCCCAAAACAATGCCGATCACTGTTTTAACAAAGCTGGCATACTCTAGGAGTGCCATTTATGACAACATGAGAGAGGGGAGAGGTCAAACTAGGGTGAGGGGAGGAAAATGGAGAGCCGAATGTAGGTTTAATAGTTAGTGATGTTCTTTGACCTTTACTTTTGCCCCTTTAAATAATTGGAAGTTTTGGTCTATTCCCTGGCACTTCGAATTTTGACATTTTCACTGTATACGGTATGGGGGCATGCAGTACCCCACACGTACGGATAAGACCGTGTTGCTATTAAAATGGAGGCACTCAGTTATTCTTGACGTACGGATATGATAATAAAACACCTTGTACGGATAGGGTTCAATTGTGATTAATTCATTGTAGAGAAGAAAAGATGTACAAAGCATAAAGAGTTGTCATTTAGATCAGCTAGATGAGTCACTGAGCATTCTTATTTTGTATCTTTCAGCTAACAAAGCCAAAATTTTACATATTTAAAATAACAAATTATTAACAGAGAGTGAACATTTCATAATACTGTTCTAACCAAAGAGCCATGTATCATCTGCCGTCTAATTTCCAACAATTCTTGTTTATAAATGGCTGTTCAGCAATCTTGCAGGAATGAACAAATAATTATACACTCCCCCACCCATCCGTGGTGGGTAGAAATATCTCTACGCTACTGGAAGTCTAAATTTTACGAGTAAATACTAGTCCAACGGGCGACTAAATAAATTGCCGAAAAGAGCATTTAAAAGACGGTTTAAGACCAACCAGTCTCTCAGGCTTGTCTCCAATTCATTCTGAATGTAAAGATTTCTCGATGTGAATTTTTCCCTTCTCAGTGGAACTCAGTAAAAATATCAATTAGCAAAACACAGCCTGCCTCTGAAACGTTGGAATGCAGGCTTGGGACTAGGATGTTGGTCTATAATTTCTTCTAACTCTTTTATTTTTCAATTGATTTAAGTTGAACTTGTATGGATGTGTTCACAAAAAAAAAAGTTTTATGTTCATAATATTCAATTGATACATTGATGTAGTATTTTTGCCCTTAATTTGAGTGAAACGATGGATGATGGCATAAGTGGTCCCGGAACGTGGTACATGTTGAGTCTGGTTTTTTTTTTTTTACTGACCTTTGAGAAGATCATGATATTCAAATTTCATGTATGAAGTTATGATGAAATTTATATAATGAAACTTTCTGACGAATTGGAGAAAATGTTTGCAGTCATTTTGGTGCTAGTTTAGTTTTGATCGATATGTTCAGCTGTTTTGATTTTGTATTTTGACAAACTCAGTCAAGGTCTGATGGGAAATTAAGCAAGACAGAATTTTGAACAAAATAGGGCCCAAAGACTTTTTCTTTATGTTTATGATACTAAAATTTCAACTTTTGATGTTGCCAAATGACCCCGTATGCCTCTTTCAGATCAACAAAATCATACAGTTATTGCCAGATGTTTGCCATTTTATTGAATGGCTGGCAAGTTATCTGAATAATGGTCTGTGCCGCAATAGGAGTTATAGGTGCTGCTAGTGGCTAATGAACGGGTAGTGTGATATTTCTGCTACTTCTTTCGGGCCGCATAAAAAAGAAAAGTATTTTACTGTTATAATTTACAAATAATCAATATGTATGATCTATTTATAAGCATTGTGTTTATAGAAAACAAGTGACCTTGAGCATAAACATCCCCATTGGTTGAGTTTATTTTCACTACACTCAATTTTTCACCGTGTCTCTGAGGTAAAACTAGTGGTGATGCTAAAAGATACGGTAATGCTACAGATTATGACCAAGATGTCAATTTCTTTGGTGGCATAGTATAAATATAGCCGCAATGCATAATCGTTCCCTATAAATAGATTTACTTGGGTTTGCTTAGTTAATTAATTATGTATTCTTAGAAGATCACAATTCGATCTACAGTCTATATCTAGATGATTTTAATCGTAACATCAATCCAAAAGCGATATTAAATAAGGGAGGGTAGAGGTTTGACAGAAGTTTCTTGAAAACTATGGAAAGTAGCTGGGCAATTCCGAGCGTTACAACATGATGCTTTTAACTAATTTTGCGCTATTTTGAGAGCACTGCAGATTCATTTAAAGGAGCACGAAGATGAAACTTTTTTTGTGGAAACTAGAAAGATACCTCTCTATACTGAATCAAAAGAAATTGGACTGCCTCATTATTTTGGTGGTCAAACCCTTGACCGATGTGGTTGGACTTGAAAGGGGCATTCATTTTTTCATATTGATTTTGATGTAGGATTTCTGGTCTCAGAGGAGGATCGAACATGCCATTTTGATTCATAATGTGTTAGAGATGCTGAACTTACATATTACATAAGCTTTAATAATAAATATTGAATCATTGTTTAGTAAGGATGGTATAACTGACCTTTTCAGCATGATGTTATTGTTACGACATGACAGGTACAGTAAAGTAAAAAAGACATGAAAAATTGATTAAGTCATTGGAATGTTATTTAAAAGCTTTATGCGGTTAACAGAGTAAATATTAAAGTGAGAAACTGATCAGAATTTTTTATTCTAGATACAAAGAAAAAAAAAACTCCCTTTATATTCTTTAGATTTATGACAAATCACATATTAATATTGAAAGTGTCTGGGCACTTCTCATGCTCAACGTAACTGCTGCCAATTTTCAATGTGCCAATGACAAAGCAATAAGTAACAGAAAATCCAAAAGTGAAATAATGTCAGAAAGGCAGCTAGGGAAAACAAAATGGTTTCCAAATATCATTAAAGAAAAAAAAAAATGAAAAGGTTTTTATATTCTGAAACAAACAAAATTATTTTGACATGATGGTGAGATCACATTCAAAACTGTAATGTCCCCTTTTGTTTAGTGATGGTGTGGGCAATACATCAATCCCATCAGTACATTGTGTCAGCTTTTGCATTAATACCTTGTTTTAAGAAATGCACTTCGGTAAAAAACTCTTGACTTCTCCGTTACTTAGCAGTGAAGTTCTTTCAAGTGATTTTGCCCTCTCTTTGACAACAACAAAATCACCAACTGCAAGTGACTAAGTTGTTCTGAGCAATTACTGAGAGGTTTCCACTGCATTAAGATTTGTACATGTAGCTGTATTGGAAAATGCATTTTTGAATGAAAATGTTTCAATGTGTTACAACTGCTGATGGATACCAAATGGTGATATATATCTCACAAAGTGAGTGTTGTGGGTTTGTGGAAGACCTGTAACATTTTCCCATATGTGACAAAGAGATTTTTCCTTATCACTACTTCGGATTTCCTCCTGAGGAAATAAATACAACATCTGTCTTCCCATTGCCTTTCTTTGCTAGCTCTGCAAACTCTTTTGCTGAGGTGATTACATGTCCAGATAAATTTAAAAGCCATACTTTTCTTTTTATTTCTCCATCAGACTCTCCACCAATGCCATCAACTGCACCCTCACCATGAAAGGCAGCAAAGAAATGCCATTCGAGACTGATGTTTGGCTCATTTATATAAAATTTGTGATGTAGGACAGTATATATTTCTGCTTAAATTGTGAAGCAGTAACATCTGACAAAACGTCAATGTGCTTAACTTTAGCATGTTTTGCACTTATCTTTGAAATTGGTTTTTGTAAAAATGCGGCAACTGCAAATTTATCATGAATAAGGTCATCTGTAACAAAGGCAAGAGAATCATTTGTATCTTTGTTTATTCAGGCTCATGTGGTAAACAAAGTGATGTCACCATGGTTCCAGTAAGCACTTTGAATTTCACTTTGTTGTGACAGCCTAGTTTTCAGAAAAGTCTATCTGAACTTAATATTTTCTCCATCTACACACTCTCCTTTCTCTTTGGACACTGTATCCTGACATCTCTTCATGAATGTGTGCTTCTTAAAAAAAGGGGACCTGAATCTCCTGATGTATCCCTGGGCTTTCCCAGTAGTTTTAATTTTGCTGCTTTAGCGATAGTGAGGCAGCCAACCCTTTCGGTTTACCGCATGTTTGATAAGAAATAATAAGAGAAAAAACAGGAAGCTCTTCAATTCCTTTTTTGGTTTAGCCATTCTTTTTTTTTTTTTTAGATCAGCCGTTTTTGGTTTAGGTGTGGTCTACTGTATTTGCAATTTTTTTTTTTTTACATATTTGTGCTCTTATTTACCGGTAAAACTCTTGGAAAGTGGATCTTCTGCGCTCCTGCACTCCAAATTTGTATGCAATGGCAGCTGTCGATGCTATAATCAAGGCTATAGCAAAATCTTTTTTTGTCTTGTTCAGGAGGAGATTACGCATTGCTGGTTTTGAGGCCATCTGTAGATACAAATTGAATAAATATATATATGTATTCTGATGATTAACAATAGGCTAAAATATTTTTGAGAGGTTGAATTTAGGCTAAGTTACATGGGCAATCATCAACGACTTAGATCTAGATTAAATTCACTCTTTGCACACAATGCTCAAAAACTTAATTATTATACCTTTATATTCCATAGGCCTAAAACAACACCAATGATTCTAAATAAAATAAAATTTGAACTAGTCTGGATTTCATATGGTATTCTTTGCATACAAAACTCAAAAACTTAATTTTTATGTCCTTATATTACATAGGCCTAAAGCAACACCAATGATTCTAAATAAAATAAAATTTAAACTAGTCTACATTCACCAATCAGAGTGGTTATGCAATTGTGATTTGGTTCTTATTACTTGTCCATGGTTTTGAGATTTCTGATTTATATTATTGTTCAAAGATCTAGTTTATTAAAAAAAAAAAAAGATTTAATTATATATACTTGATCGTTCCTAATATTCTCATTCCCTCAATCTCTCTTTTTATAGATTCTTTTATCTTGATCAAAGTTTAGATTATTTTCTATGCACTCCAGTCTTTAGGCACCCCTTTCAATTTCATCATGGCACCTTTTGGCCTAGGCTAGGAGGCCCTTTTTGTGCAATTCATCATAGAGACTTAAAAAAATACATGTAGATAATTTCTTTTGAAAATTGTGGTATATAAATTTTAAGTTTAACAAAATATTACATAACAATCCAAATTATCTCCCTGACTTTTCACGCATGAAAAAACTAAGTGTGCTGCTGCGTAGCCAGAGGCTCCTACCTAAAGAAGGAGGAGGAGGAATTAAGATAACAAAAAAGAGGAATCAACCCACCACGCAGTTCAAAACAAAGGCTGTAGCAATATAACCTTTGATTAAGTAGTAGGTATGTCAATAATAATAAATTTATGTAAAACAACAATAATAAAAGCAATGAAAGATACAATTCTATTTACACTATGTACAAGGCCATGCCATATCAACATAATAATTATTTGTAACATTTTAAGCTCTCGATGTATGCGCTATTAGCCTTCCTAACAAGAGCTGGGGGCAAACTTTGCTTGAAGCAAACACTTTCTCTTGAAAGCATGCTTACCTTATCACTAATGCAGATACAGTGTCTGTTCCAAGCTTAGACCGATATTCAGTTTGACTTTTGCACACCAGGCTAAAGACAGGCTCCACTTCAGCATTGGAATGTGTCAAACAACAAAGGCCTTTCATTATCTTAATAGGACTGGAGACAACAAATTTCCATCTGAGTTTTTCGATTCCCCTATAGATCAGATTCCATTGCCTGTCTACACTCATAACATTGGATGCTATCTCAGAAACCTTTGGGTGGACTTGATATTTACCAAATTCCACTTTCATAGTGCTTATTTCTTTAGAATGAAGACATGGATATCTTTCAACAAAATACTCTAGCATAAAATGTTTTGCTTCCACTCTTCTTGATAGATCTAGTGTAATAGTTGCATTTTGGACAAATTTATCACCTATATAGGGAATTTTTTGATAATGTAATTGAGGGCTGAAACAAAGAATCCTTTGAAGTCATTTACAACAGCGTCTTTATTTTATCCAAGAGTCCATCTTTTTTTAGTTGCTTCCACAGCTTTTCCGTTTTCTCTCCAACAATGATGTCTCCCTTAGCCTTTTTGTGTTTTGTGAGCACCAAAGTCTATTTAAGTATATTTTTGTCTTCAGTGACAACGCCAGGTTTCACACATCAGAGGATAATTTCTGTCATCAGGTCATCCAGAACAATTTTCGCTTCGTGGATTTGGGATGATTCCTTTTGAAACTTAAGGTTTGCCTTAGTAAATAAAGGCAAGTTGTCGTCCAGAAAGTAACAATACAATTTAGATTTGATATCTGGAAAAATGTAAATCTTCCTAGACAATCCTTTGCACTTGAGCTATATGTACATTTTTTGCTATTTGCCATTTCCCCTTCAAAGTATGTTTTTAATGTATCCCACTATTCAACTGAACTCCACATTCCTGTTGAACAATTTTGAATCCTTTCTTCCTTTTAGAACTTTAGTTCATATAATAGTATATGTCTGTCAAGAACTGTTTTAAGTCCACTTTGAGAGCACTGGTTCCCTTTTTAGCAGCCAAATGGAGCAGATGACTGGTGCATCCATCAATATAGACTCCTTAATTTTTACTTTTGACAAACGATGCCACACCAGCATGAAGTCCTGTCATTACAGAAGCATCGTCATATGCAAGACCTAAACAGTTATTCCATGGAATATTCCTGGCTTAAAATTCTTTGTCAATTGTTCTAAAAATTTTTCTCACCAGTTGATGGTCCTGCACACTCTTTAATGCATAACACATCTGAGACTACAGAGCCTACACGGTCATCAAATGTTCAAACTACTATGGGGTACAATTGTCTACTGCCTCTGTCAATGCTAGTGTAAGTACCATCCTCTCTGTCAGTTCCTAGAAATTTCTGTAGTTGTGCTCTTAATAACTGCCACAGGAAAATTTTTTTAGCGATTTCAGAGTCTGGAAACATAACACGAAATAGATCACCAGCATGATCAAGAATAGAAATAGGTAAATTGTGCTCAATCACAAATTTCATTAAATAAAGTTCTGCAACAGTTGCAGCATGATCTGTTGGGAATGTGGATTGGGCAAAGAATGATGTCAGAGGTTTGGTTTGTGATTTTAATCTATCAAATTCACAATGTTTTTTTGGTTTTTAAATGTCTATCAATGTCAGTTTTTTCACCAGACTTAATTGTGAAATCACATTCACATAACTTGAAAGGCACAATGCAACTCCATAACTGACTATACTCGTTCCTAAATTTTTTATCAAGACGCGGTTTTTTATTCACTGGCTCGTTCATGGCACTTGTAAACACCAACACAGCTACAGGTCTTAGAGTAAGTTAGAGTCTAGAAGTCAAAGCCTACGAATGATCTTATCTATATAATGCACATATATATCCAAATTCAACGTCACAGTGGAAATTAACAATGGATTTTGAAAGTGAAAATTAATGTCACATGAAACAAAGAACGTAGATCTGGATCTAGACCTAATGAAAAAAAGAACTAACTAACTTGATTCGACACACTAGTCCCTGGAACAATACTCTCCAAATGATACTCAATAATCATTTTCGCGATCAATATATTTATATCTTTATAAAAGTACAAAAATATCGGGCAATGAGAGGGACTGATATAAGGGAAAGTCTGGTGAGTATCAGTAATTTGGACCCCCACAAAACAAAATTTGTTAGTCATATTTTTCTTTCCAAAAAATGCCAAAACTATATTTCATGAGGCCAAAATCTCAGACTGCCACATAATCGAAACCGGCATTTTGGGTTGTCAAATCTGTATTTCCGTATTTTCTGTGATTTGCCCCCAAAAAATTTTGCCAGCAGTGAGACATTGGAAATACGTTTTGCCAGCATGCTGACAAAAACTATTACAAAACGGGCCATGAAAAAAATAATCGGGAAATCGGGTCCAAGCTAGATTTAAAGAAAAAAAATTGGGTCCTGCCTGATTTAAATGGCTAGACGGCAGGTCTGACGCAGAATTTCATATTTATGGGCGAAATCACGGAATTGGCTTTGAAAAAAAGGAATGATTCCGCAAAACACCAAACGGTAGGGGTCTCTGTGTAGCCCATACCAAATAACAGGATACTAGGCATTTTCATGATTATTGGACAAAAAATAACAAAATGCAATAAGAATATATGTACTGGGTAAAGCATATTCACGGTGCCGTTTGTATTGTACTATGTACTAGTAAAAATATTTTTTAAAAACGACACATTTTGAGATGCAAAATTTACTGTAACTTTATCATTTTCCAACCGATTTTAAAAATTCAAAAGGCATTTAATGCTTCTATTTTTAAGAACTGTCATATGAAAGCACAATAAACTTATTTCTTGTGAAACAAAAAAACTATCTGGCCTTGCAAGAATAGTTAAAAGAGAAATAATTTTATTTTTTTCTTTCATTTTAATGGTGGACGTTATACAGACCAACTTGTTTAATACGCTTTCCCAACTGGGTGAAGTGCTAGCACCACTTCTGGTACCAGACCCTACTATCAAGAGAACCATAGGCCAACTTGTTAAACTCAGGCCTGGGCCATGTTTCAATGGAAATATTTCTACTTCATATTCAGAAAATCACTATGTAAACTGACATAGGTCATATTAAAGATATCAAACTAGTATATTAATTTACACAATTTTCAACGATTATATGCATCTAAGAGTCTACAATGGTTGTACCAGGCTTGCTGCAGCTTCAGACTGTATTTACTGACCCCATCCAGTTAGCATCATCTAGACTCAGCAGAACTCTACTGGTCTGTTATTTTTATTACTGTATTGTATTACCTGTTAATCAGTAAATCGTGATGGGTATATCTTTCTCTTCCTTCCCTC
>BLXT01005065.1:889467-903595 GCA_019648995.1 Plakobranchus ocellatus
AACAACAACAACAACAACAACAACAACAACAACAACAACAATAACAACAACAACAACAACGACGACGACGACGATGAGAACAACAAAAACATATGAATCATTTTAAGGATGGCCTAGCGGTTATCGTGGCAACCCATAGCAATTAGCATTGCCTAAAACTATCTGCACTTACTTTGATCTCCACACAAATCAGCGTATTAATAACCAAAAGGTTTTGACTTTTCTGTCGAAAACATTTTCCTGAGAAAAGCAAGTACGCAAAGAGCAATCTCTTTGGAGACCTTATTTGTTTAGCTTTTTTTTTTCATCATTGCAATCGACTTTGCCACTATCAAGTTCATGCTATATAAGATTGAAGATAATGTGTGTTGCCTTGTAGTATTGGCAAAAAAGAAAAACAACAAATAAAAAAACCCCGTGGTTTTAAAAGTGAGAAACACTTACTCGAGATCAAATAAGTGCCTGCGCCCCAAAGCCGGAATTATTTTTGTTGCTTTCTTGCCGTTTGCTTTTATTATGACACCAGTTTGTAATCACCAAAAGACCTAGCCATCTCACCTTTCATTGAGTCTGTCTGCTCTTCGTTAAGACTTCAAACCTAGAGCATATGTGACATTTGTGCTTGCAATGTTTATGTGAAAAACGAGCTTGAATTATGAAGAAAACATCTCAAATATGATATACGGCTAAGATGAATCCCTGACCGTTTCTCTCTCTCTCTCTCTCTCTCTCTCTCTCTCTCTCTCTCTCTCTCTCTCTCTCTCTCTTTTACGTATAAACGATGCATCAATGATTCATCTAGATGAGAGCCAATTTACTGTCTTTAAGATCTTTTTCTACAGTAGAGGCTGTCAATAACACTGGGGAGGACTCAATATGTTTGCGAAAGTGTACTTTTTTTCCTCCATTGCATGGACTGCGCATCCATTGGGATTGTCGGTTGATAGCAAATTATTAGATGCCTCAATTATACTATTAAAGCCATCTTCTCTGTAATGCTCGAAGTATGCAAAAAGGACCTCTTGTATCCCTGCAGAGTCTCACAACTTTCTCAGTGACCATGTGAATGCCTGTTTACTTCTCCTTTGAGTATTTTTATTCACATGTATTTCAATCTTTACAATAAATTTTTAAAGGAAAACCCTCTTTTGATTTACGTCTGTTAAAAACCAGAAGGGTTTGAACAGTTTCAAACTTTCTTGAACAGGAATCTCCTCACCCTGGTTTCACTTTTCCCCGTCTTTCGCACCAGTACTCACTGCTCTTTCCCATTTTCAATGGTCCTATTCATTTATCTTCTCTTCTCTTTCTGCAACCTTTGTGCGAACGAAAGCTCCAACCAAATTCTCAGTCTCGCCACAAAGCAAACGTATACCTCCTCGTGCACCCATACCAATGAATTTTTTTGATTTTGCTTCACCGACAATGTTGCCTATTGTTCTCATAATCTCTTGCATATCTTCAAGTCTCTTTGACCCATTCTCGATAAACTCGTTTGGCACGTCTTTTGCTCCAATCATTCCAAAATATCTTCCAGTATATCTGACTCAATTTAAAAGCGAGCTATACCCATTCTTCATTCTTAGCACCAAGCTTATTCTTATACTCATTCAAATCGTTGCATCGATTTTTACCCCAGCCATATTTCCACTTACATCAGTCTATACAGCTTTCAGGCTAGTCAGACACATATCCTTCAAATATGTTGTAACCTTCATTACTCTCCTCACTGACTGACTAGCTTCTGCTTCTTGGATCAATTGGCTTCAAACTTTCTCTAGTAGTCTTAGTCACTGCAAGAATGGAGTGAGAGGAATTCGCATATTCGTTGTTGGTAGATTTTGTTGTTGGTTTCTATCTGTGTGGTACTCTGCAGTACAAATGCAGTAAGATTTGTTAAATAAAGTTTGAATTTGAATAGTATTGGTGATGCCATGTTAGAACTATCATTATACTGCTATGGAACATGCAGTTTCGAAATGTTTGGCCACCGAAACTCAAAACAATGAAGAAAGCTTACATCTTGTGATTGACAGAGGTTTTAGGATGATTAAATTCGCAACCCTTTGTCAGCCTTAAATTGTGGTTCCCAACCAAGTTGACGCATAACTTAGGGCTTTTAATGTGTAAATCTAATTATATGGCCATTTAGCTTTGATATCAGGCAGAGCTGACCCCATTCCCAATGATGCAAGAACGTATACTCACTCACGCGCACAAACATATTTTAGCTCAATATGCATGCACATACATAATCTAATAGCATCCATTGACCACGGCCGTTTTAAAGCATCAAAAAAATTACGACTCTTAGTCCTAGTGTATAGATACCTAAAAAATGTACCCTCATCATGGACTGGGTTATCAACAGGCCATCTCTCTGTAGCTTACGCGTAACTCACCCCTGCCACCTGCCTTTTGAGCTCTTTGCTAGTTGATTTGTCCTTTTCATTTTACTACTCCACAATAGGCACACTGTTTAGGAAGTTACTATTGACAGAAATCTCTACTCCACTTTCACAATCTTAGCGTAGGCCGACACTGGAGGCAGCAGTTCACGTGTCCAACAATACATGTTTTGAAATACTCTCTTTCATTGTTGCGAGCGCACACCAAGTAGGCAACTTGTCGAAGCGTCGGGGCTATCCTTTGTGTTTTACAGCCTGGTCTTATGTCAGTGGCTTTATTGGATAAAGGAAAGGGGGTGCCATTACGTGACCACGCATACATAGTGTGCGCTACCCACCGACAAGTTAGCCTGATAATTTGCGTAACAAGACTGGCCTCGTGGTTCACGCGGCAACGGTCAGTAGAAGTATGCGTCGTCACGTAATGGCATCCCCTCCCCTTCCCTTATCAGACAGAGCCAGTGACGTTAGACCAGGCTGTAAAACACAAAGGATAAGCGTAGGCCCACACTGGAGGCAGCAGTTCACGTGTCCAACAATACATGTTTTGAAATACTCTTTTTCTTTGATGCGAGCGCACATCAAGTCGGCAAATTGTCGGAGCTTCGGAGCTATCCTTTGTGTTTTACAGCCTGGTCTTACGTCACTGGCTCTGTCGGATAAGGGAAAGGGGGCTGCCATTACGTGACCACGCAAAATTCTACTGACCGTTGCCGCGCGAACCACGAGGCCAGTCTTGTTACGTCGGTGGGTAGCGCACAGTAACTGCGACATCAGTCTGTCAAGTTAGCCATGACATGTCGCGTCGCTTCCAGTGTGGGCCTACGTTAACTCCGATGCTCGGACAAATTGCCGACTTGGTGTGCACTCGCACCAATGAAAGAGAGTATTTCAAACCATGTATTGTTGGACACGTGAACTGCTGCCTCCAGATCTGGTTTTTTTTTTTTTTTGGCTTTGTAGCTCGCATTAGCAATGGAAGGTGCGAGGAAAGTTCAGACCTGGAAACAGCGCCCCCTATGATTTTGCGCGGACTGTGTAGGTGATGACAGGCTGAACCGGCAGCTCAACCACTGACTGAAGCGAGTAGAGACAAAGAAGTAAGAAAGGAAGAGAGATAGATGTGAAAATCTTCTTTCATATGAAAATAAAAATATAAAACTACAGACCGAACATGCTCACCAACCAACTAATTTGAAACGGTTTCCTTACTGATTACAAAGTCATCCTGAATATCGTCACGGCTTTTCAAAACATGTGCTTTAATTCATAGTCTAAACGCTTGTTAAGAGAATTTGTAGAGATGCCTTTGTAGAGAAAAGAAGAGATTGGGTGAGAGAGAGAGAGAGAGAGAGAGAGAGAGAGGGAGGGAGAGAGAGAGAGAGAAAGGGAGAGAAAGACAGATGAAGAAAGAGAGAGAGAGAGAGAACATGCTTTTAATTAAGGAAAAAAAAAGAAAATGAATATTGTGACAAAGCCATCCCTAGCAATCAATTAATTTCTCAGTGAAACAAGTTTTCAACAACATCAACAACAACAATAGCTGCAACAGCAACAACACTAGCAACAATAGGTTTTGTTGGCATTCAGAGATTAGAATTAGAGACTTAGAATTTAAAACTCCATCTGTTTGTTAAGGAGAAAAAAAGTCAAAGAAAAATATCTCATCCTGATTTTAACCTTTTAAATAAATTCTTGTCATAATGAATTCTCCATCACCCATGCCAATGAAACAAAATTAACAACAATTATGTGTATATGATGTGTGCTATATAAGAGAGAGAGAGGGAGGGAGAGAGAGAGAGAGAGAGAGAGAGAGAGAGAGAGAGAGAGAAAGAGAGAGAGACAGAGGGAAAATGATAGAGAGAGAAAGAAAGAGAGCGAGTAAGAAAGAGAGAAAGAGAAGAAAGAGAAAGAGAGAGAGAGAGGGAGGGAGAGAGAGAGAGAGAGAGAGAGAGAGAGAGAGAGAGAGAGAGAGAGAAAGAAGGAGGAGAGATTTTTTGCAAGTTTACAATTTCATGTTCTGTTTGCGGTATATCCATGGTGTTAATAATGTTGAAGCTTTGCTAACTTCCTGTTTTTCTTAGCAACAGCAGTATGAAAAGAGTGACAAGTTGTTAAGATGAGACACAAAAATACCTTATTCATATTGCCTTGTTGCCTTGCAACGTCTCTACCGGCCACCACCTGGTTTCCGGGCTCTAGGCACTAGCTCAGCGTGCCAGCGATTTACCTATGTTTTCGAAAAAAGCTGAGTAAAAAAAGTGCCTTAGAATGAAATTCACCCTGAAATACCCTAGTCTAGATATAGAAACATGTATTAAAGCGCAGTGTCAGTTTTTTATTGCTATATTTGATGCGTTGCAACAGTATTATTAAAAATGAAAACTGGTCGGCCTAGCACGCAAATGTAGATCTAACCAAAAAACTAAAATCTGATTATACATTTATTATGGAAAAATTTATGAGTGAATAAGCAATCGATATTGGCGAATCAATCTGTGCAATTTTAAATCGAAATTTGTATAGCAGTTAGTTTTCTTTCTAGTGTGACTTTTTTTTCTTTTATGGGTATCAAACATGGACACTAAACAAGCAACTGTGCCACAAACTATTAGCAGCGCAAAAAGCTATGGAAAGAAAGATTCTAAACATCAAACTTAAAGATAGAATACCAACAATGGAGATAAGAAAAAATAACCAGGTGATCGATGTAGTCCAATACATTCAAAAACAAAAATGGAGGTGGGCAGGACACATTGCTAGAGCAAAAGATAATAGATGGACTAAAAGATGCACAGAGTGGCAAACAATGTCAGGAAGAAAAAACAGGGACAGACCAGAAGCAACATGGATGAATGACATCAGGAAAGCAGCAGGTCCACAATGGCAGAGGAAGGCACAAAATCGGAGGAAATGGAAGACATCTGCAGGGGGCTACATCCTGCAGTGGATGAACAAAGCCTCCAAGTAACAACTCAACTTTAAGTGTCAGTATGAATTAGTGAAAGTCAACAATGTTTGTAAAATAAACTCCTACTGTTAATATGCACACCACAGTGCGACCCTTATAAATTTCCTCTTTGCATAACATAAAAAAAAGGATGAAGTGCAAATGTTCTAAATAATTGTATAAGGTGCTAGACTTGAAATATAAAATTCAACCCAAAGTTTACCTGTCCAAATGTATGCTGCTTGAGAGAGCTGTGAAGAGTGCCTCCACAATATATTTATACAACGTGTGTTAGTGTGTAATGGTTTACCAGTTATGAAATAAAAGATAAAGCTGGATACTGAGATCTAGAGTAGGCATTAAATTCTAAAGGGTTTAGGCAAATATTACTGCGCAACTGTAATGTATACATTTATAGAGCATAAAAAAGACCATTTTTTATAGGTCAAACACGGGGCCTGGCTTCTTCAAATTAGACCTTATTACATTAGATTTTATCACCGGCGAGTGAATGTGAAGAGATAAAAGTAAATTAATGTGACTCTTTCTGTGCAAGGAGTCAGCTAGTTTTTTTTTTTTTTTTTTTTTTGAGTTAATTTAGATATACCATGAATCTAGGTCTAGGTATCTAATTACCTGCCGGCATAAATGATGATAATACATGCTTATTATGCCAAAAAATCATCCTTATCATCGGTAATGGATGAGTAATAGGTTAAGATAAATAGAATAATAACAATAACATTCGAAGTGTCATTTATTAGACGCTTTTTGAAATATTATGCTCTTTATCAATAGCATTTTTAAAAAAGCTTACATCTTTACAGTTTTTTTGTTTGGAACAGCACAATTCCACATTTTGCCAGTATCAATAACAAAAGAATCATCTGTTAGATGTAAAGTTATACATCTTAACCCGACATTATTGTAAGCAACATGCTCAATGGGGTCAGCAACACGCTGATAGTAACACGTGCATTGCAATGGTGTGCAATTGTATTTAGCGACAAAAACCCGATTCTGTGCTTACCGTTGTGACGATCATGTTCGTTAATTGAGAAGTCAAATCTACCAAGAAATGTGTGTACAAGAATAGACATAAGGGGTAAAGCAACCGTTATGTTGTGGGATGCTATCACTTAAAACAAGAAGATTGGACCTGTATTTTTCCACAAAGAAAGAGCAATAAATGCACAAGTGACAAACGTACATGCAAGATGTGGTTCAGATCCATTTCATTGGCGCCTTACTTTGACATGACCAGATCTCGCACGCTTGTTTTTCCTATCAATTTATTTTTTGACAAAGCATTGTCCAAGCTCTTCCATGGCTAACATTTCCTCCTAACCTTAATTCCATCAAACATTTATGGGACAACTTACAGAGGAGACTGTCAACTTTCTCAAGATGCACAAGACCTAAAAAATATTACCGTGGAGGCACTAAATGGGATGCGCTGTGAAGATTTTTTTGTTTTGCAAACAATTCTAATCTTCAATGGGATGTCGATGTGATGAAAGTCTGCCTTAAAAAATTAATACATCCACAGGATCTTTTGATTATTCAACATTGAATCTGATATGTCGTTGACTGTCAAGAAAACGGAATGTATCTTCATCTCAAAGAAATCCTTGTTACGGCCCCCAAACGCTAAGGGCCGTCACGCTGTGTGCCGAAACTACAACTAAGGGATATAAACAAATAAACAGCAAACGACTGTCGAGAGGAACGACAAACAAAAGGAAGATAGAAAAAAAAAAAACAGGTTGAAAAGAAAGAAGCTACAATGCTACATTTAATTAACACTATGTACAGACGATAATATTAAAACAGCAACAAAACATAGATGTACAATACTCACTAATATCAAGCAGCAAAATAAAGTAATACTAATAATAATATTAAAGGAAACCAGTTCAGGTAAAGTCCAATGTCGACAAATTGAATATGTCTAACGACGTGGACTTGATGGGCGTGACGTAGACAGAATACGTAGAAAATCCAATGACGTGAAGCTGACAGGCATTACGACGAGATGTCAGCACAGCATACGGGTCACGCACTGACCAGGAAGGACCCGTGGCTCAGGATACGCCAGGAACCGGGACGGCAGCACACGAACGGCAGGAACAGCAATAGGCTCAGCAACACCAGGATCAGCAACATCCGTATCAGCAATATCACGATCAGCAATATCAGCAGTCTATAACTTGCATAGCTTGGCCTGAGATGGTTTCTAATGTGCCAAACCTGGCAAATGTATCCTGAAGATCTTGATCTCCTTGAAGCATTTTAAGTGCTTTGAGCTTGCCTTTTTTTGCAAAACAGCTTGTCGAATCACAACCTGTGAATGCGTGCAAGCCAATGATGGCATCACGCAGCCGTTTTGACATTGTAGCAGCTAGATCAGTTACGTTCAGCTGCCTTCTGTTGTTTCCACTGCCGGTGTCAAAGATAAACGGTTTGCTAATTGCATCAGAGAATGACAAAAGCAAGAGGAATACATCTGAATCTAGTGACCTCACAATGACTCTCTCTGGCGTTGGCTACAGTGGAGCATACATGCAGTGTAGGATTATTCTAGAATCAGCTTCCCCATGAGATGAATTCAAATCTGGCACGGGGATGGAGTTAATTGACCCTTGATTGCCTGTAAGAAGTTCACACTTTTCTTCGTTGACAAAGAGAAGTTCTTTTTTCATCAAAAGATGGGCATATGCATCACTTGCCCATTCAGCACGCAAAAAACTAATTAAAGCTTTCTTGGAAATTTTTGGGAACTTTTGTTGCTGATCCTTATAATACATAACTCTTTGCTGTAGATGCCCCCCTTCTGAGACGCTCACAGCTCTTTATGGAATCTGGCTTGTAAGTATCTGTTACAAAGTGGACAGATGCGGTCTGAGGCAAACTGCGGAATACTTGCTTTGTGAAGTCCCCAAATGTATCAGGACCGTTTGACAGGCAAAGGAGTAGGGCGTTTCCATCGATGCTGTAAGCTGTGTTAGGTTGTCTTGAAAAATCTTGAGACCCAAAACAGTTAAATATGTTTTCAAGCTTGTGTAGAAGTGTTGCTTTGTTGGTCTAAAGAGGCAGGCCGTCTGCCGGGAATCAACTACATTGGAAGCCGAGAGCGACGACTTGCGACGAGAGTGGGTAACAACCGGCACCAAAGTTCTGTAAGGCCACTATACATAGGCACCAATCTCAAGAACTACTCTAACGAGATGACGAGCATAAAGTACTGGACAATTTCATCGTATGACCGAAGATACACCAGAAAGACAATGCAGCACGACTGGGTGGCAAATCGATAAGTTTATTCTATTATATTTTAATCTCTGTCATATAATGTCCCTTATTATCATGTTGAAACAATTTGAGTAAATGCTTAAGTAAATCTCATAATTTAACAAATGAAATAAATCGTTATTATTGATAACCTGACATTGGTAAGCTTTAAGCTTCTTAAACTTTGACTCGCTCTAAAAATAATTTTCAAGGAGCCATGTATTACGGTTACGCATACGGCGGGAACCATAAGATCACCCGATACCAAATTTGTAAATATTTTGTGTTAACAATTTACAGTTTTGAGTTTAAACCCCTTGACAATTTTTTTAAACTTAATGCTACTTTTACCAAAGGGAAATTATGATTTAAAGCAGTGTTCAAATTTATTACTTGTATTCTCATTGAAAAAACAAACAAACAACTCAATCATTCTCAATTTGCTTACAGGAAAGTAAGCTTAGAGAAGACTGTCTTTTCTTCACTATCATTGTTATGAAAACAAGTACATCCTACCTCATCATATAATTAATATAGGCCTATCTCACTCGTTTTTCTAAATCATTATAAACCCATTGACCTTTTACATTTCATGGTAAAACATCATCGGAAATAACAAAAACTAAAGATATCGCTGATTTATATCATGACCTTTCTTTTTCGAAGTTCGAGAGTAGCTTGAATCCTTGTCATCGGGTTCTGTGTTTAGGTGTAAATTATGCGTCCAGACAAGGGGGTATCAGGTTTATACAGAGTGTTTATACAGTGTGTGCTCATAATAGAGCCTAAAGTGTTCATAACCAGATGTGTTTGGTATTTTATGATTGTTTGGTTAATATACGGCACGTTTCTGTGTGTGTGTGTGTGTGTGTTTCCCTTTCTATTGGAGTAATGGGAATAAATAGGGAGGTGTTGTATTTGTGTCGTGTTCTTTTCTTCTATCTTATACTGCAGTCTATTCTCTGTTTTTCTTTCCTTAGTATTCTGTCAATCTTTTTATTCGTCACCTTATAATATTTGTTTATCAGGTTGATTTTTTTTTGTTTCTTTTTTGGGGATTTTTTGTTTCGGTAGTGAACAGTGCATGCTTTGAGAACCAGGCCATGTATTGAGATAATGTTTTAATCGTTATCATTTACTGAAATATAATTTTATGAGTTGTGAATAATAATCTTATTGAAACTAAAGGGTGCAAAAGAGAAGCATCAATTTTAATGAGGTACTACAACATTTTCTAGAAATGGGAAATATTTTAATCCTTCTTGTAAACAATACTAAAGTGCAATACAGATAAACTAATACGTTTTTATATTGGTAAAGCCTTCAACTAACACACTTATCCCTATCTGACCATAATTTAGTACAAGCTGTAAAAAAATTAACTTCACTTTTAAGATAATTTAACTAAAGATTTCATAATTGATAAGGGCTTATTCACAACCACTAATTTATATAATTTCTATGCACATACTATAGCCCTATTGCGAAGAGGTTTGTTTTTTTTATGTTTGTTGAAAAGAACCTTCGTTTGGAATTTAATCATTTTAATTCCTTGGATCTACATAAAGAAAGAGTCTGTGGCGTCGACTAGTGAACTAATCAGAATGGGACAGGAGCTCGATTTAAAAGATCAAGATTTACTGGATTTTGAAAAGCTGAATTCCGAGAAAGACAGAAGATGGAAAGAGAAGACAGGATGGCAGAAGGATAAGAAAAACAGAGACAAATGAAAGAGAAGAAAGAGAAAAAAGCAGACGAAGCTAAAACAGCAAAGCCCAAAGATGAACCACAGAGTACAGCCAAGGCGCTATTATCAAAATTGCCTAAACTGTTGCCCTTCAACGCGGAGAAAGAGTCGGAGGATGGTTCGAAATGAACATAAAGAATTATATTTGGTCCGACGAAAATAAGTTCATTCCCTTATCAAATATACTAACGGGCGACACCATCAAATTTTTACATACTCTCTCAGAACCGCAACAGACTTACCATCACTAAATGAAGCATTTTCAAATTATTTGTGTACTGGAAAAGGTTATAATGAAAAATTCAGGAACGCCATACCACTACAAAGGAGAATACAGAGGCGTTTATTCCGAAGGTGGAGATGATGTTCGACAGATGGACAGAGCTATCAGAGGTTACAAAAGGAAACTTTGGAGAGTTGCGAGATTCGTTGATCAAAGGTCACTGTATAGATTCTTTGATAGTAAGATTGCCACTTTTCTCAAAGAAAGAAGCCCGAAATCCATAGGAGATATGCGAGACATGGCTGCAAAATACAAATCAGCATACTCAGACATCTTGGTAGCAAAAGTAGAAGTATCTTTAGCTAATGTAGCAACAGGGCCTACAGGCAAAGATAGAGTAACGAGACCTACCTTGAGAGACGACTGGGACGCGAACGATAGAGGTCGCCCATTGTATAAAAGATCGCAATCCAGTGGTCCACCAAGAGGTTGGCGAAACAAAGCACGAGGGACCCAAAAGACTGGCAAAACGCAAGTAGCTGAGAGCAGAGCAGACGAGAGTGGAAGTACTCTGCGGAAGGGTAGAACGAGAATTTCTGTGGTAAAAGAAGACTCACACAATAATAGCCATGATAACTTCAGTGCAGATTTTCTATGCCAGACCCGTTATCAACGAGATAACAATCATTACGACAATCACAGAAGGCGTTTTGGTAGAGGCGGAACAAACCAGAACGCAAATTATGCAAAGAAAGTCAGGCAATCCTTCCCTCTGCCAGCCCGTGGCTGTAAGATTGGGCAGGCTTAACTAAATTCAGGTGAGAATTATCTGTTAAATAAACTAGCCAAACCCATAGCTGATTTTTCTTATTTCACTTAAAGATATTTTCAAGAAAATAACAGTTTTAGTGCTGGTTTCTTTCCTTTAGCTTGAACTTGCACCATTATTGTAATTAAAATGTCTACCTGCATTTGTTTCGCCATCTTAATAACTTTTCAATATGATTATAAAATGTCGTATTGTAAATCCCATTTTTGGGATTTTAAAATATGCCCCCATAAAATGGCATAATCTAGAGTAACATATCTATATCTTTTGGGATTTTATGGACAAAAATTTGTATAGGCATTACACGTTTGAGCTTAGCTCCATTATAATTATTAAGATTCTCAAGGAAAAAAAAAATTGCGCACCACACATTTAAAAGAATGTTATTTTTTTTTCCTTTTAGCTTTGGCTTGCGGCGTACAAAGTTCCGGTACATTATTGTTATTAAAATGTCTATCTACGATATTTTGTTTCGCCAAATAAGTAGGGTTTCAATAGGGTTATAAAATGTCGTTTTGTAAATCCGTAAAACAACCTCGAGATTTTAAAATAATTATGCCCACTTAATATGGCATGATCTATAGTGAAATATCTAAATTTTCTGGATTTTTATTGACGCCCCACAAAAATTTGTATAGGCTTTACAAGTTTGAGCTTAGCTCCATTATAATAAGATACAATAATAAGCGAAAGAGCACGATTTATCTGTTGTACTTTTGATTTAGCTTGTATACACTTATTGCGTGTGAGGGAAGAAAGTCAGTTTTGAAATAAGCATTTTTGGTTGAGAATAAGCAAAATAGGAATTTTCTGGCCGTCGTAACAAGCAAAACCGATTGCAAGGATTGGCAAGTCTGTATGAGGTGCCTAGTGATCTTCGAAAGTATCTCATCTCAATTGCCTTTATCCTCCTCTCCAGATCTGTTATCAGATTCTGTCTGAGAGGCGTTTAGGAACACTGAGATGACCAATGTGCGCATAGGGCGGATCTTTGGGCTAAGTACAATGTTCCTGTCCTTCCAGATTGTCTTTAGTTTTGTCAGTGCTGGTGTTGTTTGTGCCATTCTGGACAATATTTCTGGTTTCGATCCTTCATCTGTGAAAATTGCTCCTGTAAAAACCTCCAATATAAATGTATTGTATTTTTCTTCGTATTGATAATGTGAATGGTGAAGAAGAGAACGAGGGTAGTTTTAGAAAAGGTCTATTGGGAAATTGAATTCTGCCCTGACGCAGGCCTATATATATATATATATATATATATATATATATATATATATATATATATATATATATATATATATTTTTTTTTTTTTTTTATCAAAATGCGAGATTTTACGAAAGGCAAAATGGCAACACACACACGCCTAAACGCATAGCGAGATTTCACCGAAATTCTTTTAGAATTAGTAAAAAAATTGATATGTATAATTTAGATAATAATAATAATAATAATAATAATAATAATAATAATAATAATAATAATAATGTTCTTGTCCAGATCTAGACTTCCCTATCTAGATCTCGATTAGTCAACAATCTCATTATAAGATAGATTTTAAAGAATCCATTATTAAATATATCAAAGATTGCATTCAGGCTTTAAATTCATGGATTTAAGATTCATAAAGGCTATTTCTGAGTTTCAGTTTGAAAAAAAAAAAACAACTTCTCCAACATCATGTGTTCAACTCTTTCTTTATTAATAAGTAATGCTAGGTCTGACATTATTTTGCCAGCCACTGAAGGACCAACTCAGCTCGGTGTTTTGTAACAAATGACTCCGAGGTAATGGCCTATTCTTCTTAGCCGTGTTTATCCATCCCTTCCCCGCTTTTGCATCTCTTATTACTCCATTTCGTTTCCTGCTGAATGTTTGTCTTTTTCTTCGACAGTTTTACTCTGATCTCCTCTCACTTTCTTATTATTGTATTTCAATAAACCATTCACTCTATCTGTTATCTTGTTCTTCCTAAATTTATTTTTCTTTCTATTGCTCCGACTCCTCTTATCTCTCTTGTGGTATCGGTGGCACAGTGGCTAGCGAGTCCGCAGGGACCTCTATCGTACGGGTTTAAGCCCCACCACCGGCGCCCTGGCCTGAAGGAGTGGACTGGCTATATACCAAGACCAAACCAGACCCACTGTCACTTCTTTGTTTTCCCCATTTAGCTGACGTAATTATTCTGTGTGTTGCATATAACAGCACACTAAACTGGGTGAACTGATTAAACACAGCACAACCTCAAATACAGGAGCATTGAAATTGGTAAATAGTAAGCTGCATTTGGTGTCACTTTGGAGGGAAAGATTTTTTTTTGAGTCAGCAAAAAGCAAAAGCAATATACGGTTATATCTGAGAAAGTCGACGTTGAAAGTTTGGTTTTTTTCTGTAGCCTTTATAGCAACTCTTTATGGGTTGATCCTTTTTTATTCTTTGATCAGGTTCTTAGGAGACACCACTGGCATGTTTTTGTCTTTGTTAACACCTTTTTTCATATTTTTATGGCTATAGCTAACTTGGACATAAGATCTTATTGCACCAATATCACCTATCTGGTTCAGAACTATAAGGTTCTATGTCCATTATCCATGTTTTAAAGTTAAGAATATTAATTTGTATTGATACTATGAACATCGCATTATCTAGTATTTATTATTATTATTATTATTATTA
>BLXT01005065.1:904008-918845 GCA_019648995.1 Plakobranchus ocellatus
TATTATTATTATTATTATTATTATCATTGTTGTTGTTACTATTATTATCATTATTATTGTTATTAAGAGAAAAAACATTAATTACAGGAATATTAGAACTTGGTCATCATGGATAGTGTACGAATATGCTATATGCTAAGGCATACTGTCAACTATTATAAAACAAAAAAAGAAGGCTTGCACCCTCAACTTGCTATCAAAAGAAAGCGCGAAATAAAAAAAAAATTATTATCTTTTTTTAAGAAGTATGTTCCTAATATTTAATATAAAACCTTCGAAAACAAGAAATTAAAAGAATAAAACTATCATGGCATTATGCTACCTGAAGTCAAAGTAATTCAGTTTTTGACACCCAAAGCCTCATAATACTCTCTGTCCTGGACCCTCATGAATTCCAACATGTGTTTAAGGTCTTTCAATTTGAGCTGATCCAGTTTCAGATGTTTCAACCTGTCTTTAGGTGCTGGGAATGGCAGCTGGCTTCCAGTAATTCTGCTTCTCCCTTGCTGTTTCCTTGTTTTCGATTCATTTCTGATGCAGGTGGTCAATGCCTCTTTTCTTTCGGTGCTGGGAATGGCAGCTGGCTTTCAGTAATTCTGCTTCTCCCTTGCTGTTTCCTTGTTTTCGATTCATTTCTAATGCAGGGGGTCGATGCCTCTTCAAAGGGGCAATGGCTTTCTTTAAATATCACTGTGCGAAGGTCTTGTGAAAAAATAAGTTGGGCGACTTTTGTGAAGGGTATTTTAGAATAATGGTACAATTTAGCACACACTTGATGTTCTTTAAAGTCCCCCTTCCTCATCTGGATCACCTTATATGGTTTTTGTTGTCTAACAAAACCCTTATTAGTCCACAAGGTGAAAATATTTCACGTACTCTCAAGGCCCTACCTATGTTTGAGTGCATGTGTCTACCACCTGCACACATGAATGACCACGTACGCTGCATTTCATGGTGAACGAACGTATGTTAGGGTGACGCTTCAGAAAATCCAAAACTACAAAGAACATAATGCAATTTCTATTTTGAGGAGTGCAGCTGTTACTTCAGATAGTGATGGACTTGATGCTTGGATTGTTTTCCAAGAGCTTTTCAATATGGCTTCAAGGGCTGAAGCAATATATTCCTGCTTCTTCCTCCCACCAGCTCACTCCAAAATGCACAAAACCCCTGCTTTGATCTTTCCGCGAAAGCTTTCAGGTTATAAACGTTTAACTTCCGCTTATGGAAGAATGAACTCATCTATGTTCTTGGACAGGTTATCACATTTTAAAGGTCAAACATGAGTAGACAGTCGGTGTGGTTCTCCTTATCTCTGTTCTTCTCTTCTCTCATGGCATTCTTTTTTTATTATTATTATTATTTATGTGAACTCAAACTTGATGCATAGGTCTTCATCCAGTCTGTTTTCTTTTTTGGCCACCATAACTTCCTCACAAACATCGCATCTGTTCTACTTGGGAATATGAAAATCGAGGTTAAATTGAGTCATGAAAATGTGCCGATTTTTTTTTTGAAAGTAGGCAATAGACCCTCAAGACAAATAAAACTCGTATCTTGTTATAATGGTTTTAATTTATTTTAGAAAAAGGCAATCATGTATATTTTAAATTGCATTCAACAGTAAAAAAAAAAAAAGAGACATGAAATAGTCTCAATAAATGATTGATGACTTGTGTTTGTAAAGACTTAAAATGCTTTATAAGTAATGTTTGTTTTTTATCCTATTCTTATAAAGATAAAAATCTTACTTAACCATCAAAAGTATTTTTGAAAATAGGTAGATTTTGTTTACACCAATCAACTTTGTCAAAAAATCAATCAAATGAGGTGTGAGGCAGCACCAATGAGGGTTTTGAAATAAATAGATAATTGAGCTAAAGCATGTGGTTCCTTTAAATAATCCTCTTTGTTTAGATGGAGGCTCTTACAAAATACAATACAGATCTATTTTTTTTAGATCTAGATCTAGATTACACATTATGATTCATTATTACTACTTCTAGCTCTAGATTTTATATAATGATTTATCATACTTATTTCTAGATGTGGATTAAATTAAATTATATCTAAACTCTGGATCTAAACGCGTCGAGAATAGATTTAGGTCCAGATCTTGATCGAGACATTCTAATCTTACATTGGTCACGGGGAATCTGTACCTGTGGTCACTTTGGTTGGGCGAGGATCTAGTTGCATATCTGAGTCACCTTCAGAATCTGAAAACTCCGAACTTGACTGGTAAGTCCGGTCGTTTGGATCTTCATATCAACTTTCTTCTTGATCAAGCAGGAACGAAATTTCCTCGATGGATAGCGGTTTTCTGAAACTTCCATGTCATTTCTAGTTTTTTTTTCTATTTCTTTTTTTTATTGTCCAACACTCAGTACCGTACACAAATACTGACCATACATATGTTTTAATTACCTTTATTTTGGTTGTCATACTAATGTTTCTATTTGCCAATATTGGTTTCATTTTTTGAAATGTATCTTTGGCCATGACTATTCTTTTACTTATTCCACTTTGCCTCTGCCATCTGATGTTATCAGGTAACCTAAATATTTGAATTTTGTAACTTGCTTGATTTTTCGCCTTTGTTATCGAGATTGCACTTGGGGTTAGAGATCACGATACATTCCGTTTGGGACCCTTTCTGCAATTTAAACTGTATCATCTGCATTCCTGAGATTATTAAGATTCTCTCCATTTATTTTTTAGCCTTAAATACCATCAAGATTCCTTAAGATTTTTTCACTATATAAATTAAAAAGATCAGGAGGCATTACACATCCCTGCCTCACACCTCTTTTGATGGGATTGAAATCACTATGTTCTTACAGATGCAGTCTGATCCCAGTATAAATTTCCGATTACTCTGATCTTTCCCATCGATGTCTAATTTTTCTAGCATACGCAACAGCTCTACATGTCTTACTTTGTCAAATGTTTTAGAATAATCAATGAAAAAGAGGTGGGGATCTTTTCGCATTTCTACACATCTTTCCATAAGCATTGAACGAGTGAATATTGCATTTCTAGTCCCTTTATCAGGCACAAAGCCCAACTGTTTTGAGACTTAGACTTTTGCACATTGTATGCATCAAAACGCGAAACAGGATTTTTGTAAAATGACTCATTAAACTGATTGCTCCATAAAGTTCAATGAAAAGCATTATAATTTTTAAAAAAAATTGTTGTGAATTCATGCTTCATGCAATTTAGGCATAGATCTGGCTCAAGATGCAGCAGGCAGAAGAGAAAGTTTTATTTTATTTTATTTTATTTTTTTGTTGGGGGGGGGGGGGGGGGNNATAATTGCGCCAACACGGTATAATTTAACCAGCATTTTTTTCTCCCTCCTGGGGTCTGATTTTAAAGAGATGTACGAGAGATAGAGATAGAGATAGATAAATAGATAGATAGATAAATAGATAGATAGATAGATAGATAGAGAGAAAGTCAGAGAGAGAGAGAGAGAGAGAGAGAGAGAGAGAGAGAGAGAGAGAGAGAAATGGAGAGAATGCGAAAGAGGAGAATGACATAGGGGAAAAATGGTTTTCAGAGGGGATAAATGAGGAAAAAGAGAAGAAGCTTGCCATTTTACCACTTAGTTACTCTTTTGTTTGGAAGCCCTTAAATAATAAAATAATTTACAAGGTATGATTGCCGCTAAACGCAGCCTGAACGTATTATAATATTCTATTTTTTTTATGAGTAATCTTGTCCACACACTTCAACGTTAATAAAAAGGCCATGAAGACCAGCTTCTAAAAATTACAATCAGTTACCGGTACATGTAATAAAGACGGCTATGAACAAACAATAGGTTCTCATCTTTTTGTTTCATTGACTCCTCCGAGAAAGAGGTTGAGAGTGTGATGAGCGGGCTCGTCCTGTACCCTGAGAGGGCTGTAACACTGACATGTTTATGATCAGAAAGTTCATGACTGAAAGAAGGCCATTTTCTTAGGAACTAATTCCAGGAGTAGATTTACACATTCGGAATGATAGCTTTTTTCGTGTGACCATGTGATTCAGATAGATAATAATATGAAAGTATTGTGCGGACTCAGAATATCTTTGAGGAGAGTTTAATTGCCTTTATTATTTTCTCGTGCAAAATTAATTATTCTTTGTTGAAATTATGATTCCATTTTAAGATTTGCCAGTTGTGTTGATCTAGAAATATTTCTAAATGTAGGCTAAAGTGATTTCAAAAGGCTCCTAATCAATCGAGCTAGCTCAACATCCACCTATAGAACTTGCGAAATTTGTGGCAATTTGTGAAAAACTTATGAGAAACCTTCGATTTCGATATAAAATGTATTTTAGCGTCTTCCGGCGTGTCCAATGACTTCTGTTCCCAAAATAAGAAAGAGAGAGAGCGATATTTTACTTTCAAAAATCTCTTTCTTACAACCGAACCGAACTCGCTATTTTGAAGTGTAGCTGGACATTTGAGTTATATAATAGTCTCTTTCAACCCTATTCAATCAAAAGTTAAAAAAAAACATTTAACTTTCTTTTGGTTGTTTCAAAGCTAAAGACCATCAAAGTTGATGCTTTTAATCTGTTTTAGGCTAGTGTTTAAGTCTAATAATACCAATTTTCCCCATGTAAATGACTTTAAAATGAAATAATATCACTTAAATTTGTGTAAAAACGATTTGATCGTTTGTTTATAATGAATACAAGAGCAACATCAGAGCATATTTTTTCAGGCTTGCCTTTGCTTAGATTGTTACGGAAGCGTAAAAAGAGCGAGAAGCGATTAAAAAAAAAATCTCCATCGCGATGAAGCGACAAGATTTTATGCTTAGTTCTGGCATTTTTTGCTTCCCTCGCTATTGAATTTTATGAAGAAATTTTTTAAACTTTCAATAAAAAAGCACATTCCCAATGTATTTTAGCATCTTCCGGCGTGTCCAATGCCTGACGTTTCCAAAATAAGTAAGAAAAAGAGCAAAAATTTACCTTTAAAAAAAGAGGCTTCGTTATGATCAAAATGAACTCGCGGGTTTCAGCAGTGGCTGGCCATTTGAGTTCTTTGATCGTGTCTTTCAAACTTACTCTTTCAATATTTAAAAAAAAATTTTATTTGTTTGTATAAGATTTGAAGCTGAGGGCGGTTAATTCCAAGGGTTGCAAGCACGTTTTCAGGCTATTTCACCTATAAAATGTGATGTTTCTTCCCTTTCCAAAGCTAGATCTGATTCAAAAGAACAAAATGCATGTTATCACTGGTATCGATTCATATTACACGAAAATGAGTAGAAATAAAAAAAGCTATACAAATACTGCACTCCCAAAAACATATTATTAAACTTAAGGATCTTGAGGATGCAATGGTGGTTGAAGGAAATTAAATAAATATTTATTTATACTCGTAGTAAAAGATTTTACATGGCATGTGCGTACGCTGCATCAAAAAGGAGATTAGAAAATGTCATTCAAGAAATGGACAGAATAAAACATAACATCCTTAGGCTTGCTGAGGTAAGATGGGAAGGGGCAGATTCCATAAAACTAGGTGGTAAAACTTTAATTTACTCAGAGGGCCATAAACATGAAAGAAGCGTTGGTATCTTATTTGATGTAACAGCAGCAAAACGTATGACGAGTTGATGTCCAATTTCAGACAGAATGGTTGTAGCTAAATTGGTAACCAAACCGTTAAATCTAGGAATTATTCAAGTGCATGCACCAACATCTGAAACTGAAGATGTAGAAGTAGAAAAGTCTTTGAAGAGATAGAAAAAGCAAAAGGTTATCTAAAATCCCCGGAAATCATAATGATAATGGGAGATTTCAATGCAAAAGTTGGGGATGAAAGGATAGAGGATGTTGTTGGGCCCAGTGGCATAGAGACAGTAAATGAACGTGGAAGTAAGCTAACTGATTGGTGCAAAATCAAAGATTTTTTCATCCAAATACTTGGTATCAAAACCATCGTAGACGACAGTGGACTTGGAAGAGCTCCTGTGATAGAAGGAGAAAGAAAATAGATGATATTCTCAATCAGAAACGATTTCGGAACGCTCTCAAAACATCGAAATCATTTCCTGGAGCCGACTATGATTCATATCATATTCCAGTCATGTGTAAATTTCAGATAAAACTCAAGAAATTAAGAAAGGCAAAGGTTAATCTTAAATTCCGAATGGACTTACTAAAATCTGATGAAAAACTAAGAGACAAAATTACCATAGCTGTGCAAAACAAATATGAGACTCTAAACAATATCTCAGAAGAAGAAGAACTATGGTCAGAAATAGAAAATTCCCTTCATGAAGTCACGAAAAAAAAGAGCATAAGAAATGGATAAACAAAGAAAAACTCGATCTGATAAAAGGAAGACGCAACTAAAAAAATGTAGAAGCCAAATACAGAAATAAAAATTAAATGCACTGCAGAAAAAGAAGAATGGATTAATCAACAATGTCAGTAATTAGAGCAAAAGCTAAATAGAGACAGCAAATTAATGCATGCTAAAATTAAGGACATCAGTGTTAAGAAAATCAAATGCAATAGCCCTAGCGGCATCAAATCAAAAGAAAAGAAAATCAAATGCAATTGTCGGGGCTGCATCAAGTCAAAAGACGGAGCTTTATGAAAAGAGGGAAATACTAAACAGATGATCAGAATATGTTGCAGATCTTTTTAAAGATGATAGATGCAAAAAGCCTAAAGTAAAGAAAAACATAGAAGGCCCAATCATCCTTAAAGAAGAGATAGAAGTAGCAATAAAAAGATGGAAAATGGAAAAGCCACAAAACCAGATAACATACAAGTAAAAATAATGAAAACATTAGATTATGTAGGAATAGATCTGACAACAAAACTTGTTAATGCAATAAACGATAGTGGTAAAATTCCAAAAGATCTTTGTAAATCTGTCTTTATTGAATCTTATGAAGAAAACTTTGATTTCGATAAAAGGCAATATATTGTAACGTCTTTCGACGTGTCCAATAAGAAAAGAATAAAAAGCGAAATTTTGCTACAGAATGGCTCTCTTACGATTGAAGCAAAGTCGCAGTTTTGAATGTGGCTGGCCATTTGAGTTCCTTAATATATAAGTGTATGTAATAATAGATGTGACTCTGTGTGTGTGTGTGTGTGTGTGTATTTTCACACATGGATCATCTGAAATGGATGTTAGAACAAATCGCATTCAGTAAGATGACTAAGGTTAATTTTTTATGTTAAGATAACAGTGATACTTATCCTTCTTGGCACAAACAACCCACTCAGTACAAAAAAGGGTCTTTGTAATCGCAAATTTGAATTTCGGAAATTAAATATAATTCACAAAAACATTTCATTAAGATACTTTACTCTGAGAATCGATACCAAAAACTTGAAATTGTTAAGAGGATTAGAGATTAAAAGTTAAAGCCTCGAAGAATAAAATACGATTAAATTATTGTTAATCATGCTGTGTATAACTACAAAAACAATCTTCATCTCTGCTTCATTGATATTTTAAGGCCTCTGACAAAATAAAACGTGAAAAGCTGTTTTTGTACGCTAGAAAAATTAGACATTGATAAATCTACACTTAGATCAGGCTGTTTCTGTAAGAATTGAAGAAAAGCAGAGTAATTTAAAAAACGATCAAAAGAGGTATGAGGTAGGGATGTGTAATGTCTTTTGATATTTAAAACCTATATGTTGAAATCATCTTAAGGAATCTTTATGTTTCAGGCTTAAAATGGATAAAATCTTAATAATCTCAGGTATGTAGAAAATACAGTTTTCATAGCAAAATCTGATGAATAACGTAAAAAATGTTTAGATACTATTGTTTTGAAAAGACCGGAATGCATTCTAGTCTAAAAAGAAATTCTCCAACCCTAGATGCAATCTTGTTGTAAAAACAGAAAAAATCAAACAAGTTACGAAATTCAAATATCTTGAGATCATCTGACTCAAAGCTCCAACTATTCACCGATGCTCCGCTTTCTCGTCTTCGATTCTAATATCCTGAGGGAAGAATTAGTTACCCTGAATATATAAACGGCATTGCTTTCTGCCTCGTGGTAATGAGGATAGACTATCAACAGAAGCTTTACCGCACCTCACGATGGGATGTAGGAAATATTGGCCGCGAAGTCTTAGCATGAGGTATTGTTATAGTATTAGTAGATTTATTGTTATTTCCTGGGTTTTTTTCCACGCCTCGTTTGGTTTAGATATTCATTTCTAATGTATTTTGTGGTTTAAACTGCTTTACTTTAGAAAATATAAGCCGGACAATTCTCCATTGTTTTTGTTATAGATGATTTTAAAGTAAGGATTCAACAATATCTTAATTTCAAATTTGTTCATTTGAGACAAAATAATTTGATCCCAATCAATTTTCAATACAGTATTATAATATTTTTTTAATTCCCCGTCTGCAAATTAGTGCAGATCTGAAAAAGAAAAGCATGTATTTAGCCTTTTCAAAGTTCTTAACGCCTATGAATTGTTTGTTTACATTTGTGATTCACATAGACAAAAAAAACCCTCAATTTTTTTTGTTTAAGTGATAAAGCCTGAATGGAGGCGCAAGTGTTTTTTTTTTTTCTTTTTTCTTATTTTTTTTACGATATGACTAGTTTGGTGGTTGTCTTATCCTATTTTAAAGGTCAGACTTTGTTGAATATTTTTACGATTACAAGCTTTTCTCCCTTCGGGTCATAGAATAGAGTTCTTACTCTTGGTCAGATACTTTGATTTGGACTAATATTTAAGTATGTGTAAGTTTTCTTTTTAATTCATCATATAGAAAAAGAATAAAAGCACAACTCAAACTTATTTGAACAAATTAAACAAGGCAGAGTTTACGTAAGAACATTTCCCCTTTTAGGGTTTATCAAATAAAGACTAAATCTCTGATGCCATATTGAGATGGAATAGCACACAAAAATTGCATTTTTACTTGATAAGTCTACAGGGCGAAACGTTTGCATTTTACTTTGTGTTGTTTAATTTGTTCAAATAAGTTTGAGTTGGTGTTTGTATTCTTTTACAATATTAATTTCGTCTCCTTCAACCACCATTGCATTTTCAAGATCCTTAAACATATTTACGTGATTCTGGGAATGCGGTATTTCTATTCTTTTTTAAAAATTCTACTTAAATTCATCACAAACCGAAAAGATTGTGTTAAAAAGTTCTTTCCAAAATAGAGATCACTACCAAAGCGAATACGAATGAGGAGCTTTTTTTAATGCAAGACAGATAATGACAACTTTTCATTTCGTAAAATGTTTTTATACAATGGTTGTGTGCTACTCATACAGCCATTCCATGTCAATAAGACATGAGAGATATAGTTTCGCTTGCGCTGGGCGTCCGTGGCAAGCTCAAAGGAGCTACAGAAAAGTATTTGCAAAATATACGACACATTTTACTGCACTTCCAGTGTTTCCTTGATCAAGTTGGCAAGCAAATTTAGAAATATTCAACAGAGGATTTTTTTTTCTAATGGCAATAATAATCGATACTCAGCCAACATTATTAGAGACATGTAAATATCGCCTGTAACTATTTGGGCCGAGGGAATTAGTTGCTATGGAAACACTCATCAAGAAATCATTGTTAATTAATTGATTTCCCTTTGCATAGAGAGGAAGCTTTGGCAACGAAAAGTGACTTGTTGGTAACGGCGCATAATTTATTTTTCAATGCCTCTAAAACTGCTGTTCACTTTCAGGCCTATTTATAAAATATATTTGCATAATTATTTACCTTTCATTGGTGACTTGTACTGAAACATTTTTTTTAATACGACAGCATTATATTGTTTTAAAATGTTTTACGTCCCTAAGCTCCACACAAAACTTGGCAAAATGTGTCATTTGATGATTGCTCCATTTGTTTTAGTACCTCATTTTTAACTCAGGTGCTTTGGCTTTCGATACAAAGGCCAATAGAGGCAAGTAGGAGTCCGCGTTTCAAAAGTCCCTGAAAATTTCATCGCAAGTTCGCGATTTAATTAGTAAAAAAGAGAAATTCAGAACTCGCAGACGCCACCACTCTTCCACTACTGATAGTCAAAACTGAAACTGACAGTGACAATTAGCAATTAGACAGTGTCTTCAATAATGAAAAATTGATCACAGAGGACTCAAAGTTCGCTTATTTAGCAAGAAAATGTAGTGTTGGTAACAACTGCAGCTATGGCGTAGGTTTGGTACGCTAGGCGTTGCCTTTGGGATTTGGGATCCAGGTTGGATAAGCGCCTTCTCCTTTGAGCTGAGCTGAGAGTAAACAATGTGATGCTGTAAACGCTGAAGCAGAGCGAACGAGGATTGAGCCATAAATGCACACATATGGCAAGTCAGTCAATCGCAAGCTTATTTCATTTATTTTGTTCTCTCATACACTTCTTTATTGATCCTGCCCTTTACCAGAGGCCGATTTTATGAAAGGGTGGAAAATTACTCCGAGAGTTTCTACTTGTTCGGGAGTTGACTAACACCGAAGTTGGGCGTACGCTTGTGCGCGTTTTATGGGAAAAAAATGAATCCAAGAGTATCCAACTCCGAGGATATTTTTCCATGGGTATTTCAGATTTCAAAATTACGATTTAAGAATATCCATAGGTTTTAGAGAAGCAAGGAGGAAAACGATAAGTTAAAGTTGCTAAAATAACTGTAGAGTAATAAATCTAGTTTGGTCATATTTTATCTAAAAAGAAATAAAGATATGCTCTCGTCAATTACTACTACATCTAAGGAATACATTGAGATTTTTAAATGATCAAGATTAGCAACATAATTTCTTGTAGATATAATAATTTGCTGTAACTGATTTTCCTTTTTTTTAATTTTTCGTCTCCCATCGTTGATACATTTGTGATCCAATAAAAGAAAGAGGTAATAATTTTGCTGTAATTGTTGATTTTCCGTTTTTTTTTTAAACTTTTTCTTTTCCCATCGTTGATACATGTGGGCAAAAAAAAAAAAAAAAAAAAAAAACCACCAAAAAAAAAAAAAAAAAACTACAAAAAAAACCCCCCAAAAAACCCAGCAAACTTTTGTGCTTGTTTAACTTTTTCTCGCGATTAGTAAAAATCGCTTTTTAAATACAAATCAAGGACTATTTTTCCTAAACGTAAAACCTTTAAGATATTTTTTAAAATTCTTTACATCCAATTGCCTTGATTTTTCGTTCGATTGTCGATCAACGCAAGACCCCTTCACATTAAGTTATTTAGCATGAGAACTGCAATGGTTAATAACAAACAGGGCCTACCGATACCAGTCGCCTATATCACTGTTAATGTTTGGGATCACTTTTGGGATCAATTGCAAGTCCTGGTACTATTTTTAACGGTCAGGTACTTTTATTAATTTATCTTAACACATAGACCTTTTACGAATAAAGCAATGCAGTTGCCCATCTCCTGTTTCTCAGAATATAATGAACCATCAATTTTTTGGGTTTTTTTTCTTTTTTTTTAATTCCAAAGCTTTTTTTTTTAATCGATTTTTTCTTTTTCATTAATTTTCTCCTTTCTGGCTACAAATCTGTGCACCTATTTGAATATGTTTATAATAACAAATTAAGCAGGTTTATAATAACAAATAAACAGAACCCATTGGATTAAATTTAAGAAATCGAGCTTTTAAGATTTCTTTCTTCTATTAGTTTTTCAAAATCCCGACCAAAATAGAAATTATCAAAGATTAAAGTTGTTTCCATTTCAAAACAATTCAAACTAAGCAGACACAATGCATCTATTTCACTCTATCTCTTCTAAGTCATTCTGTTCGTCTGCCATCTCTGTACGCTCTCTCTCTCTCTCTCTCTCTCTCTCTCTCTCTCTCTCTCTCTCTCCATGTTCAAGCATACCACACAATAAAAATTAGACCTTACTCTAAACATTTTCTAAGCATACCATACAATAAAAACAAAATGTAAAAGGGTTCATTTGATTTTGACTTTTTATTGTTGCAACTTCAATTCGATGCAATGTCATTTTTTTTAAAGTGTGTTTTATGCTAAAGCAAGTTTCCCAGAATAAAAGAAACTAGAGGGACCTATGCAGTTGCGTCTGGATTGTTAATTTCAACTTGAATGTCTCACTCAGAAAAATTCTCATACAAATTTCCCCTAAAAATTTCATACACAATGGTATTTATTAATACATACATATATGGAATGATTTAATTTTTAATCCATTATGTACTGTAGAAAAAAATTATGCCTGTGGAATTTATCACTTTGTTTCAATGAGTAAAAGTCAAATGTATTTTTGAGCTATGGCAATCATACATTGCATTCACCTCATTCTTTTACCACCATCTGCATTTTAACCCTTCAGTCTGGCAAAAATTTTGTAATTGAACCATTTTTTTTTGTTACTCTCTAGCATTTTCATGGGGTATTTTAAACTGAAACTGATGAAAGCATATATTTACAGGCACGCTGATATATAGATAATATTGAGAACAAATTAATATTAAAATTGATAAAGCGAATGTATAATTTATTATGATCACAATTCATTGACATGACATCAAATGTTGGTGAACTGCTGGGGATGTCAAATCCTCATTATCATAGGAGACAGAATTATCAAATAGCCTACCTCTCTTTCCTTCAAGAATTGAAGTTAGAAATTTATAAATGAGACAATGGTAACATGCATGAATTACAAATCAATTTTTTGTATGACAACCAATCAAAAATATGAATAAATATCCAAACAAAATTGTATTTTCTTTTAACACACTTTAGCTTAGTTGATAAGTATAACAATGTATTCTAAATATCTAGTTTAGACCTTATAGTATGGTACTATCCCAAATCACAGCAATATAGGGTTTTTTTTCCAATAGATTGCATAAATGCTGAAGACTTCCAGATCGGCCTCCCTCTCGATTCCCAACAAAGTTTCTGTTTTCCATCTGCTATTGTGGTCTCAATACAGTTGTTCTGTTAGTGTCTAGACACAGTTGTAGCTCACAAGAAAAGTTCCTGTAAAGCCTAGCTGCAAAAAAAAATAAGAAAAATACATTGAAATTAAGGATTTATCGTCCTACACATTTCAATGATCTGTTAGCTTTTTAGAACACAAGGAGACATTCTGTATAAGAAATCTACGAAAATGGTAAATAACTAAAGCTGCCTAGTTGGAACCGTTACAGAATGTATTTGCAAAAATCAGGTGACATCTCGAAAAGGATCATAAATTGACTGGAGGTTTCAAATATTTCAGACAAAAGTTCAAATTTGAAATAAAAAAAAACGTTTTTTCATGTGTTAAGCCATTTTTAAAACTAGGAATCATTAACAGTGAAAAGAAAAGAAAAAGCTCACGTATAAAGAAACAAGGAGAAAATGAAAGAGATTTTTTTTAAATAGCTATGGTTTCTTTTTTATTCTTCAAATTAAAAAAATGCATGTTACTCTAAAAGAATACAAAACTTACCAGATTTTAAGCATATCAAACATAGACTTATTTATAGAACTGAACTTTGCTCTGAATTTCATGGGAACCATTCTGAGCTTAATGATTCCTTTTTTAGCCTTAAAAATCGGCTAAATGGGTGAAGAGACAATTTGCTATCAGCTTAATCTTGATAATTTGCAAGATGAAATTCCATTCCTATTTTCTAAAAGAAAAAAAATATTATGATTGTGTCGCTGACTCGTTCATTACAGATTCATTCAAAGCTGTATTGCTTGATATCATTATAAGAGATGTCCTTGCTTCGAAAGAGTAACAATTTATAGCTAGATCTTAATTAATTTTCTTCTCTGAATTTTTCCACATTTTGTCTATTAGAAAATTACAATGAAGTCTTTTTCAATTGTTGGTTTGGGTAAAAAAAAAAAAAAAAAAAACATTGAAAAAGGACATTGATTTATGTGATCAGATTTAAGAAGGACTATGTAAAAGGAATGAAAATAATGGTTTTCTGGTAGATTTTTTGCAAAGCACACTCCTAATTAAATGTTTACATATTATCACAATTACTCACAATAATAATGACTGAAGTCAAGTCATAGCTATATCTTATGAGTAATGGTAGTGTCCTGCAAAAAACATGAATTAATCATTAGTTTATGTGTTGTCTAATTTTAGGGACAACAACCTCTGTATATGGTAGCTCCAATTAATGCCCCAAGTAAAGACTGAGCTTCTCACCCCCTCTCAAAAGAAAAGAAGAAAAAAAAAACTAACATATACTGTAGAATCTCATTACACCCAAAATGGCTACACTGGTTAAGCCAAAAAAAGAATGTTTTCGCCAGAATGATGTATTGCTCTGTTGCACAATATTGTTTTTTAGGTTTTTTTCCCCAGGCTTGAATAGTGACTCTAGCCACTTCTAACTGTTGCCCGGTCAAGGCAACTGGTGTGTTTCTATTGATCTATAAAAAAAAAAATCTCCGACTAGAAGGAAAACTAACAGCTGTACAAATTTAGGTTTATCATATTATTGCAGATTGACTCGTCAATTTTGACTGCTTATTAATCATCAGTTTTTCCATAATGTTTGATTAGATTCTTAATTTTTTTGGTTAGATCTACGGTTGCTTGCTTGACCGACTAGTTCCCATTTTCGATTGTACTGTTGTAACGCATCAAATTAAGCAATATAAAAAAAAAACTGACCCTGCGCTCTAATGCATGTTTCTGTATCTTGCCTAGGGTATCTCAGGGTATTACAATAGGCTCCAATATTTCTTATAAAGCTGTTTTCGAAAAGATGAGTTAAGCCGCTGGCACGCTGAACTAGTGTTTAGACAGAAAATAGCAATAACGTCTAATTGGCCCACAGCCCGGAAACCAGGTGATGGCCGGTAGTGACGTTGCACGGCAACAAGGC
>BLXT01005065.1:1046455-1058377 GCA_019648995.1 Plakobranchus ocellatus
CCATCCTCCCCCCCCCCCCTCTCTCTCTCTTTCTTTCTCTCTCTGCTCTCTTTCTTGTTGTCTTAACATCAGCATTAAAATGATCTGATTTTTTGGTCAACTTACCAGTGAATCTGCTGCACTCTAGCTGCTTTCCCCACTGCAACTTTCTCTGTAAAATATACACGGGCAGAGGCCGACGTTCTTCATCACCTGTGTCGCCCTCTTGGGTCGCATAATGATATCTCACGGCAAGACCAAGTCATAGGGGTTGGGCGCTTACAAGAGATCCTTTTTTGTGTCAAAAATGAGCCAAATTACAAATAACTCAGGAATGTCGTCATTATGATGTCGGCTAATTCCACAGTGTTACAATTTAGTGTTACATCGGGATATCTTGTGTTATCTCGGGATAGTTGTTAAAAAATAACTTCCCACTTTTTTATGCTGACTTTTTTTAGAAAAAAAAAAGTCATAAATCTTGATGCGGCCGTTTTGAAACTAAATGCTACCTAAAGAAGTATCGTAATTACATCCATAACTTCACATTACTTCTCTATATTTTGTTGACGAATTTAAGTTGATTTTAAGGCCATTTTCATGAAATTCAACATGATTTAACTAATATAGTTTTGCTTGCATACGGTTTCATACTTCTTTTACCCATCTAAAATTTAACGCTGCATCTCAGTGTTATGAATTAATAATTTCTATGAGTGACCATTGTCACTAGTATGGGAAATGAGTTATCAGCATGACTGTTGGCATATGCTAGGGCTTAATAATAAAACTGGCTACTTGTACACTTGATAGAGAAACAAACCTTAAAGACTTTTTCATCTCTCGAGGAAAATAAACCCAGGTAACAAGACAAAAGAGCCAGGGCTAATCATTTTGAAATGTTATGTGATTAGGTTGTGAAAAAAAGTGAATCAGTAGTAATGCAACAAAATTGTGCCATTTTTAAATTTGAAAGAAAAAAAGAGAAGAAACATAAGACCATAAGCTCCAAATAACATTTCTGTCAAATTTTCATTAAGCATTTTAAGTTGAAACAAACATTTTCAACAATAATGTTCTTTCAGAGGCCACGATGTCACATCATAGTCAATTTCTTTGAAAGCTTGTACCAAAAACATCAGCAGATTTCATGGAGCAATATGCTCAGCATCGGTAACTCGGATTGTATTTTCAAGATTACATAACTTTCACAAAACAAATTATTATGGATTCTTGTCCATGATTGTAACAATTAAGAAGCTATCATACTATATTTTTACTTAATTCTGCTAGTCATAAGAACAATATCTTTAAGAAGTTCTTCAAGGCAAACTTTAACTGTACTTAACTTACTCTCCCACTGTAATTAAAAAAAAAATTATCTCTTAGGATGCTACAGACAGGAAACTATACAGAAAATACAATCAAGGTCTTGCGTTGAGGTTTTCAAAGAACAGTCGATGAATGCAGGGAATCAACAACTAATTTCAAATATTCTTGGACCCCTTATGTTAGTCTTATTCAATCCTTGATCTCTCATATCCAGCAATGCTCAACTCAAACGTATTGACTTTTCTGTCTCTGATTTTCCAATTTTTTTTCCATTAGCTTGACCTTCTTGTAGCCGTCGGTGAGAGTCAAAACACTGAAAATAGCCATGCGTTTTCTCAATGAGTTTGATTGTTTTAATATTGCAATTTCCTTTGTTTCCGTTATTATTAATGCAAAAATGCTAAAGTAACTTTTTTTTAAATCCAAGAAGTCTAACGAACCACCCCATTCAAAACATTCTGCTGTGCGTTGTCTTCAGCACATCTAATCACATTTGCTCATTGGCTAGTAATGTATGTATTAATGGCTCTCGACGCTGTTTCTATGGTTCTTGTACTTCAATCGTTTTCATCTTTACTGTCTCCTAGAACAACAACAAGGACGACGACGTTGGCGACGACAACAGCAACGAAATGAATGATTTCATGGACGGTCAAAAGCAGATTGTAATGGCAAATCATAGCATCGTCAAAAACTGTCTATCTTATTTTGATCTCCACACCAATCAAAATATTAATATATCTGTTTTACGGTTTGATTTTTCTGTCGGATGCATTTCTCTGAGCAAAGCATACTCGCAAGAAACTCTTTGGGGCCTTTATTTATTTTGTCTCCATTTTAAATATCGCACTCCACTCTCCCATTCCCAAGTTCATCCCACGTAAGATTTGAGATTCCGTGTGATTCCTTTTAGTATAAACAAAAACTATAATTTTGGAAGTGATGAACACTTATCCGAGAACAAATTAATGCCTGTGCTCAAAAGTCTGCATTGTTGTTGTTGTTTACCTTGCTGTTTGCTTTCGTTTGTTACACCAGATTGTAATAACTAAAAGGCTTAATCATGTAACGCTTCATTGGATCTATCTGCTCAGTGGTAGGATTTCAAACATGGAGCACATGTTAATACTTATCGTTGCCTTGCCCTATGGAAAACGAAGTTGAATTGGGACGGGAACACCTCAGAGTATAACCTTCGGCTAAAAAGGATTTCTAACCGTTTTCTCTTTTTGTTTAGCCTACATATAAACGATAATCAATGACGCATTGAGATGAGAGTCAATGTGCTGCGTTTTAGTTGGTTTTATACGGTGGTGGCTCTCGACCGGTCAGGGCTCATGTGAGCGAATGTGTCCTTTTTTATATCGGGATTGTCTGTTGAGAACAAATTATTTGATGTCTTAAATATACTAGGAAGCCATTTTTTCTATAATGCTTTAAGTATGCAAAAATGACTCTTGCTGACCTGCAGAGTTTCACAACTCTCTTCTCGCCGCAGTGATGGTGTGAATGTATATTTACATTGCTTTGAGTATTTTTGTTCACATGTATCTCTATCTTTACAATAAATATTGAAAGGAAAAAATCTTTTCAGGAATATCCACACCCTGGTTTCACTTCTCCCATCTTTCGCACCACTACTCGTCGCTCTTTTTTTAAATTGTTCCTCTCATTCTTTTCTGCAAGCTTTTGTTCGATCAGGAGCTCTATCCAAATTCCTAGTCTTCACACAAAGCAAAAATATAACTCCTCATGTACCGTACCAAATTAAACCTTCTGATTCTGCTTCACCTACTATGTTCCCTATTGCCCGAATCTCTTGCATATCTTCAGTCTCTTTGACCCATTGCCTATAAACCCGTTTGGGACGTCCTATGCAACCATCAATCCACAAATATCTTCCAGTATAGCTGACCCGACTAAAATCGAGCTATACTCATCCACAGTTTCATTCTCGCATCACGCCAGTGTCATACTAATTAAAATCGTTGCATTGCATTTTTATATCATGCCATATTTCAACTTGTATAAATGTTTACACCTTGCGGGCTAATAAGACATGTTTTCTTCAAATATGATGTGCCAACCTCAATTAATCTCCTCACTGACAGCCTAGTTTCTATTTCTTGAATGAGTCTTAAGACACTGCAAGAACGGAGTGAGGGGAATTCGCGTCTTCGTTGTTAGTTTCTTTTTTGTTTGGGGCTCTCTGCAATGCAAAGGTAGTACAATTTCTTTCAAAAAGTATGAAATGCAATACTATTTGTAATGCCACGTTAGGGCTACCATGTAATGCTTTGTGCCATGCAGTTTTGATCTTTTGGCGATCCAAGTTCAAAACAATAAAGATATCTTGCATCTTGTGGTTTACAGAAGTTTTAGGAGGATTACACTCACAACCCTTAGTCAGCCTTAGAGTGTGGTTCCTAATCAGTGACAATTAATTAATGGTCTTTGATGTGAAAAAGTAATTATATGACCATTAAGATTTGACATGGAATAGAACTGATTCCTCTATCCGAACATCTCTCCCAGCGATGCAAAAACGTATATTCGAGCGTGCATACTAACGTATAGCCCAATATACATGTACATACATATTGACCAAACTGCTACCATTGACCATGGCCGTTTTAAAGTACCCTTAACTTATGACTCCTTCTAATGTTCTGATCGCTAAAGAAAGCAGCCTTATCATGGACTGGGTAATCAACAAACCATCTCTCTGTAGTATAGGTGTACCTCGACCCATGTCTTTTGAGCTCTTGCCAAATCGATTTGTCTTTTTAATTCTGCGCCTCCACAATGCTCTGAGTAGAACAATGTTAGTAAAGTTACCATAGATAGAAAAATCCTAACAACGGCTTGTGGTCTGTGTAAGTAACCACTTTCTTGCCCCAAATATATTTCTGGAATTTTGCAATAATAAAAATGACAGCTAAACCTTCTCTATCAATTTGCATGTATTCGCGCTCTGCATAATTGAGGCTTCTTGATGCGTTAGCGATGGGACGCTCAGAATTATCTTCAAACTTGTGTGCAAGAACTGCCCACACACCATATGGAGAGGCATCACAGCTAATTACTAGCTGTTTATTTGGATCATAATGAACTAACAGTTTGTCTGAGATAACCATCGGTTTTGGACTGGTCAAAATACTTTGCTCTTCCTTTGTCTCTCTCCATTTCACATCTTTCTGCAGGAGTCGATAAAGTGGTGCAAGTTTTGCTGAAATATTTGGAAGAAAAGTATTCTAGACGTTAAGCATTAGCAGAAGTGACTTCAGCCAACACACATTCTGGGGATTTGGACCTGCTCTTATGGCTTCTGCCTTGTCTTGAACCGGCTGTATTCCTTCTTTATTTAAGTTTAGTCCTAGAAAAAACATCTATCTCGTATGAAAACACATTTCTACTTGTATAGTCTTACACCTTTTTCTTTGAACCGCTTTAAAGTTTTCTCAAGACTTGTCAAATGTTGATCATCATCCTTACCAGTCACATACATCATCAATGAAAACTGCACAGCTCTCAGTGTCTTATATCAAAATATTAAATTGTCCGTTGGAAAATAGTTGGGCTTGCAAAAATCCCAAACGCTAGCCTTGAGTACTAGTAAAGACTATGACGCGTATTGATTGTAGTCAATTTCCAAGATTCTTCATTTAAGATGATCTGGTTATAAGCATCAGACAAATCCAAACGCGAAAATTTCTGCCCGCTTGCTAGCTTTACAAGAGCATCTCTTCTTTAGTAAGAAGAGGGTGTGAATCAACCTTAGCTACTTTGTATACTACAGTCACATATTCTGAGTTTTCCCGACGCCTTAAACACCGGAACGATAAAGGCTGCCCAATCCGAAAAGTCCACTTCATTTAGGACTTTTTCTCGCCCAAGCCTCTCAAGTTTTAGCTCCACATCTTCTCTTAAGGCAAAAGGCATTTGTTTTGCCTTGCAAAACATCGGGGTTGCATTTTCTTCAATGTGAATTTTAGCTTTATAGTTTCTAAGGGCTCCTACCTAATCATGGAAAACTTCTTTGTGTTCCTGTAAGAGTTTCTCAAGAAATTTGTTCTTCACTCTATCGTGTCTCACTACTGAAAAGATTTTTTCCCAATCTAGTTTGATAACTTGTAGCCAGTTTCTCCCTAACAAACATGGACCTTGCCCTTCCAGGATAACAATAATTAACCTATTTATCTGAGGCTTATAATGAGTTTCACTTCCACGGTGCCGTAAATACTCAAAGTTTCACCAGTATGTGTTTTCAAAGTTTATAAGTCTTTCGCAACGGTCGCTTAGACAAACAGCCCAGAAACACAGCCTAATTCATCACTAACACTGTTGCCCACTGTATCAATTTGGAACTCTAGTCCTTATTGTCGAGACACGGATTGACAAAAGGTGGCAATTTATATTCCTAGATACAATAAAGGCCATAGTCAGTACCGAAATGCTTCTCATCACTAATTAAGGAATTTTACAGGGAGAGGCTTGAGACTAGATTGAGATTGAGAGGATCTAGTCCTACACTTTGAGCTTATATGATCTTTTTTCTGGCACCTGTAACATACAGCCTCCTTGAATTTACATTAGTCTTTGTGATGAGGACCACCACATCTGGAATATTCAGAAAATGTCTTCGTCTCGTTAGGATTGCCATTGTTTACCTCCCTTCTCAGTGCTAGATGTTTATTCCCTTTCTTGGAATAATTAACCTCTCCCCTCGTTGTGGGACCAATATCTGAGGCTCCCTCAGTAGTTGCTCCCATTGCCTGAGCTATTTCCAAAGCTTTTAGAAATCTTAGGTCCTTTTCGGATAAGAGCAATCTTGTGTCATTAATTCCACAGACAAAACAATCTCTAAGCATTTCCTGAAGTCTGTCGCCATAGTCACAAAATTCACTGAGTTTCTTCTGTTCAACTACATACTCTCTTACTGACTCGTCTGACTTCCTAACTCGAGCATGGAAAAAGCTTAGTGCATCCAGGGGAACATTCCAGCGATAACTTCTTTTTTAATGACCCTAACCTGGTTTGCCGCGTTGTTTAGCCGTAATGGGGCACAGATGTAAACAAAGTCAAATTCCCGTTAGATCTGGACATAATAATCCGTACAGAGTTCGGAGTCTTTGAATTTCACTATAGAGCCATATTAAACATTTCAAAGCAGCAGAAAGGCTTTTAAAGTTAGTGATTTGGCTTTTTTTCCTGAAGTTAGACACGGAAGAATGGATTTCAAATTAAAAAAGACACAAGAACTGAAAATAAGCACCCAAAAGCCGCCTGGTGAGCTCAGATAGAAGCAAAGCAACCATTCTTTTCACACAGAATCAGACGAAATTTACATCAGATAAAAAACTAATCTAAAGCTCTTTTCAATAGAGATTTCAATTTACTTTTATATTATGTCGGAGAAAAATGGCAAATGAGATAAAAGTGACTGTTTCAAAATTCACAGCGACGAAAATGTGTCCGCTGCAAAAAAGTGTTGCTACTGACAACGCCATACAATGCATGTTCCTAGCCCCTAGATACTCATTTTGCAAAATGAATGCTGGTTTATCTCAAATATCTTTAATCTGTATTGGAAAACCCCGTTTTCGAAAAAAAAGGCTAAACTTGAGCATTTTTTATCGAAATACCGACAACAAAATTAGCTTGTTTGAAAAAGCTTTCAATTTTCTTTTCATAATACAATATATACAAAAAAAATTGTTTACGAGATCGTCACGGTGTAAATTTAACCATCGACAGAAAACAACGATCTTGCTGTTTCCTGGCTATTTCTGTCATGCCCTGAACCTGTGTAATGTATGCAAAGGCAAATCGAGCCGACGATCAATTTTGACTAGGCGATGTAGCCTTTGACTGACTCACTGCTCATAATTGGCACATAGATGAGCTAACTATTTGTATGTTACGGCAAGACTAATATTGGGATAATCGGGGGACAGGCCCACCTACTTCTAGATCTACCTTTACATGCTAGATCTACTGACGAAATGAAGTGGCAGTAGGCCAATTATTTTGTAAAATAATAAATCTGCACAAATATACACAATTTTACGCCAACGACCACTTCATTTTGTTGGTAGCACATGAAGGTAGATCTCGAAGTCGGTGGGACTGTTCCTGGATTATTTTATGGGTCTAAATGTAACGAAAACACAGTAATAAGACCGTTGGATTAAGGCCAATGTTTACATTCCAGCTCCATTTTCGCGTTCATGCAATTGCATCACAATCCAAGGTCGTGACCGAGCAAATATTCCCAAAACCTGAGGGTTTTTTCCCCTTCAGTGAAATTGGCTTGTTTGGATCATTGAACTATACGGGCGAAGGCCGTGGATGGTGGTGATTCTGGACCAATTCAACAATTTCTTTGTAAGCACACTCATCTGGCTTCTTTGGTGCTGCAAAATTCTTATTCTATGAGCGATACCATTGGCGATGAAAAAATATTCCAACCGCTCTATGTAAGATTGCCATGTATCCGAGATTTCGTCGAATTCAGAGAATTCACCAATAATGGAATCTGCCATCCTCTCGAAAGGAATATGAGTCAAATCGGTTTACATTTAACATTGACCTACCTGACGGAATGAACGTGTCCAGCAACATCCCAAGATTGGTGTGACCTTGCATGGGGCGTAGGCAGTTTTCGGAGGCCTAAACGACAGAGCTTAACACAGCAAAGTCGTCTTCTACGCAAACTTAGGGTCAAGCCTGCAAGTTTGCCTGTTTCAAACCGCCCAAAACTAATTAAAAATAACTAAAAGGTTTTATAACGCTGAGAATAGATGAACCACAGATTCTACATAGAAATTATACTACATTCAAGCTGTAGACTAATAGAATTTCTAGATCTCGCCTACGATCCAGATCTAAAAATTCTGGGATCATGAAAGTCAACTCACGGCTTTAACAATCCACCACAAAACATATTAAATATTTCCCGTATTAAATTCTTGAAGCTCGCAAAACTCAATAAATAGTTATATGACCAATTTTTCTCGTCGCCATTGTAATGTCGTGGCCTTTGTGGAAACAGCACAACGAAATGTAACATGGTTGAAATCATCGAACAACTGACAAGTCTACAGTTAACTTTTTACTGTAGCCTATCGATAAGGTCAAGGTTAGAACGATTAATTCAAAGGGCATGGGACTAACGGAGGATCACTCACAACTTCCAAGATAGACAATCACTCCAAACTACAAAGTTACATCCCCTAATACTCACTAAATTACAGTCATCACCATCATTATTATCATCATTGTCACGTAAGGGCTATATAGATAGGATGGACGACGTGGAGTTAGACGTGTGGACGAAATGATGAGAGCAATATGCTCAGTAAAAACAGACGACTGCTGCATTCTCTTTTTAGGCCAAAACTTATTTATTTTCCACATACAATAGATATAATATAATATAACACAGCTCAGTTCACTCCCTTTTAGATACGATTTAATCTTTCATACTTCAGTCCACTCCTGGACTCCTTTTAACGTAATTTGTTTTTCAGCCCGTTCCAGGACTACCCATGTAAAATTAAAAAACGGGAGGAATTCTTAATACAACATTTCCATTCATAAAATTCTCATTTCTGTATTTCAAACTCATAATTCAACATACTTTCTAGTACTTAACGAAAATATAAGCTTATATCCTTAACTCTTAAACACTTAGATTTACAATCCATTAATTTCAAGTATTTTAACACTCAGATATATATGTTTATTTTATTCATATAACGTTTCAACATTTAATCGTTTTTAATATTTAATAATGTTGACCATTTAATTTTCCAATTACTCTGACACAAAGCCAATATCGGCAAATATCTGCTAACCAAAATACACTATCGTTTTATTAATTTGTGGTTAGATCATATCCCACAGGGCTGCTGCAAAGACAATGAGTTCGAACTTAGGCAATATTTTTACACACCCAATTATCATCTGTCTATGCTCCAATAATTTGGAGACCTTTCTGTAAAAGCGTTTGAATTGTAACTGAAGCTAAAATGTTACTTAAGCGTCTAGCAATCACCAACTGAGTGCTACTCATCGGTGAGCTTTGAGCCTCACTGTCACTNNCGTGTTCCTCCCTGCGCTACCCTTATCTTTCTAACAAAATAAAAATACAAGTTATGAATGAACAACTCAGGGAATCTTCACGGCAAATGTCTTTTGTTTCATTTTTGTTCTTTCATTTTGACCTTTTCATCTAAGTATGAAATGATTTAACTCCAAATGATACACGAACTAAGCAATTACGGAGACCGTGGATCATGACAATTTCCTCGTCATCACTAAAATACCTCAACCACCATCAATTCACCACCATCCTCACTCCATCACAATCATTATCACCATCTTCATTGTCGTCGTTGCAGTCATTCTAGTTATGATCACTATTGATATCAACACCAATACTGCAATCATCAAAATCCTTTTCACGTCGGATAAAAGAAACGTAAAGCCACATATCTTGTGGGGAAAGATATTTGTGATAAACGGCCATGTAAAAAAAAAAAAAGAGCAAACTTTTGATTCGATTTTAATGCCTTACACTGGCAAGTGCGCAGACAAAATGGATAATTGTGGAACAAACCAACAAAAAGATCTCTTTTCTGAATCTGCATAGAAACCAAAAAGGCTTCCAGAAAGGGTACTTTGTTACTTACACCACAATTAATTAGGGTTTCAAAATGATGCTCATTGCATGTTTTCAAGGATGTTGATCACAAAAGTGGGGAAATATTCCGATAATAATGACGAAATGAAGGCAATTGTAGTTAACTGTTGACAATTTTAAAGAATTACCAACAATTACAGTTTCTTTCAAATACAGCGATATCTTTTTAAACTTTTGGAGAAAAATGATCTCCTCAAAACTACCATTTTGGATAATGACTGCCAAGTATAAGTTAATCATCTCCGTTTCAGTGATTAATTTAAGTATAAAACGCAAATGGTCTCAAGAAATTGAGTTTAATTTTTTTCAATATGGTAATCCGGTATTATGGCTATTTGGTTATCAGTTTAGCTATTATCAAATTTAGAAAGTAGCACTTCGATTTGGTGTAAACAAAACGTTTAGTAGATAGTTTTTAAGTTGAGATACTTTACTCTCTTTTATCAAAGGAATTTAACTCAGCATGCCATGCCTTCATATCGACGACAGTTGGTGTGACAGTAAAAATTTACACAAAAAAGATCAAGATAACTCGCAGACTGTTTTGGAAATGACTTGTTAGACAGGGATAGACTTTTATTTAATTCATGGAAGTCTCGATTTTTCTTATTGAAAAGGTGAAATAGAGGGGTGTTTTACTATGTGATTATAATTTGCCTAAGAGCAACCGGGGCTTACGTCGGGGGAGTAACTATATGATACAGACCTAAAAATCTAAGTTTACCGAAGAATAGATCTGTACAAACCCTTGGATCTATATTATAAATCTCTATTGGATAGGTAATGCAGATAACATTTTTTGCTTACACCAACTACAAAGAGTTAAATTTCGAAAGAATATATATAAAAAAAAGGACTAAAAAAGGAAGAGACAGATGAAATAATATATTATAGCCTGCTCGGAATTCTAATTGAAACAAATCTTAAGATTTTTTTTGAACACAATAAATTATTTTCATTCTTGCAAAAACTGTAACATTAAGAATAATGATACAAATAAATCCAATTTTTCGTTTCAATTTCCTGAAGTGTGTGGCAAGAGTTCCGACTGCGGACACCACGTGGTTAGACTAGACCAATCTCCTGACTAGATCAGAGATGACTTTTATCGAAACAAAGTTTTGATTTTAAATACACTATGATTTTCTGCCTTTCCCTGAAAATCCTAAAATTAAGAATGATGTGGCCAAAAGCGAACCCTTAAACTTTACGATTCAATTTGCAAGAGTTCCGATAGCGGGCACAGGCTAGGCTAGACCAATCTCATGACAAGCTCAAAAAAGGTTCCTATTGAGAAAAGATTTCCGAACAGTAAATTTAATAAAAACTTCTTGCCCTACAAAGTACAGAAATTCAGAGTCTAGCCCTTTGTCCGAAATCAGAACTCTTTCATGATCACATGTTTCCAAAGACACGACTATTTCTTGTTCTAGAAAGAATCAAAACTTAATTTTTTAAATTAAAGAATAAATTACCGCAAATTCTCTATTTCACCATCATGTTTGCCACGATTCTATCGACTGTGAATGTAAACAAGAAACCTAAATTAATATTCTCAAATATTCCTATAAAATTTAGTATAAAATTACGTCATTATAATGAAATATAGTAAAAACTTTTAATATAGATCTACAGAAAATTTAACGTCCGCCCTTAAATTCGAGCCAAGATTTCAGCAACACATCTAGTTAAAATTGAAAAACGCAAAGCAGGAAATCGAACCAAAAACATATGAAGTTGAGTCAATCTCTATGTAGAATTCGAATCGTAATAACCAGACAGCAATTGTATGCAAGTCCCTCACATTTAACTTCAGGCACAGAATATTTTTGTGACAAGTCATAAAAGTTACAAAGTACTGCCCCCATGATTTTGGTGAATCCTCCCCCCCCCCCCCCCCCCCC
>BLXT01005065.1:1223937-1246847 GCA_019648995.1 Plakobranchus ocellatus
TTCCCGTTTACAGAATTAAAAAATATGGATTGGTTTAAGAATTATGCCCCTTTTCCTGTTTCTTTTCGGACGTCCCTCGTATTATAGGAAGTCCAAGCTTTACTGCAACGTAACATATGCCCGAGAAGCCTGAGATTTTATGTACCGTACCCATACAGTAGGAACTAGCTTACAGTAGGTGTATTTTTGACATGAACATTGTAATCGGACATTATAGGTGTATGTTAGGTTTGAGGCTACATGTTTATGCCTAGAATTGATAAGTACTATAAAACAATACCTGGCTCGTAGAGAACAATGTTGAGAGTGTAGCTGTTGATTCGATAGATCTAGATCTAAAGTGTGGTGACCATTAGGCCTAACAACACAGATAATAATTATATAAAATACTTTTAAAACCGAACTTCTAGATTTTTTTTTTTTAATTGAACATATTTTGGGTGTCAGGTTATTTCAATATTATGTAAAAACAACATAATAAAGAATATTGGTGACTGAAAATAATTTCGCCATTGAAGCTGCATTTTCAAAAGGTTTTTGGTTAAAAAAATTATATCACTGCATCTTGAGAATGTGAATTTCGTTTGAATATTCTTTCAATGTAGGGTTCCTTTAGCATTGCAACGCCCTGTATTCCTCGATGAAAGCAAGTGTGCCACGGCCGTCATTTTATTATAATATCTTGCAGCCAAAAAATCTCACAGTACATCGCGAACAATGCGTTTTCAGAACGAAAATCAGGCATCGGCCAATCCTGCTGAAACCTTGTAAAAAACAACTTGAAACGACCTGGGAAAAAAGAATGTGAAAAGACAAAAGCCGTCAAAATCGTTAGTTCCGCACCGTGTACGAGGAATGACTATCCATTCGGCATTTTCATGCGTTTTCAGCATGCTGTTTTCCGCCAGTGTACGGCAGTGTTGCCACACGTAGGTATTTTACCCTACGGTAGGGTAAAACATGCAATTTGTAGGTTGTAGGGTAAAAACTACTGGTATAAACACCATAACATGCAATTTGTAAGTTGTAGAGTATAAACACCATAACTTAAAGATTTGTAGGAGGTTTTTTTGTTATTAAATAGCAAATGAAAATGCAAAGAAAAAAAATTAATAAAATAAAATAAAATTTTAGTGTTTTCTCTATGCTATTAACATCTGCATCCTTCTTGCCAATAAAGTCAATGTCGTCGGCGTATATTATTTCTGCAGGAACTGGTTCTTGTTTGTCGTTTTTGCACAGAACATGCAATTTGTAGGTTGTAGGGTAAAAACTACTGGTATAAACACCATAACATGCAATTTGTAGGTTGTAGGGTATAAACACCATAACGTAAAGATTTGTAGGAGGTTTTTTTGTTATCAAATAGCAAATGAAAATGCAAAGAAAAAAATTAATAAAATAAAATAAAATTTTAGTGTTTTCTCTATGCTATTAACATCTGCATCCTTCTTGCCAATAAAGTCAATGTCGTCGGCGTATATTATTTCTGCAGGAACTGGTTCTTGTTTGTCGTTTTTGCACAGGTCTTATGTCCCTGAGGGCGTGTTCAAGATAGACTATAAAAAGGACGGGGCTTAGGCTGTCTACCTGCAGTGTGCCTATGTTGGTGGTAAATGGCATTGGGTCGTTTGCTCCATTTATCTTGACGTCTATTGTTGTTTCACTGAGTAGAAACCGAATGATGCGAAGTTCGTCCTCGTCGATTATATCTCTTAGTATTTCAAGTAGTTTTGTTCGGTTGATAGTATCGAAAGCTGCTGACATATTTATACCCGTAATGTTAACTTTCACCTCTGTCGCGTTGAGCACTTTGGCTGTTATCCATCGATGAGCCCATACTACATCAGAAGTACTGCGGTTTGGTCTGAATCCGCTTTGGCTGTTAGATACATATTTTTCTACTCTTGGTCTGATGCGATTTAAAACAATAAAAGAACCTTTCGGACGGAGTTAAGAAGCGTTATAGGTCGTAGGTTTGCGGTGGGCCTTTTGGTTTTCCTAGTTTTGAATGGTAATTAGAAGGCCTTCATTTATACCTAAGTGCTCGTGTGATTCGAAATTACACGCTGCCTGAAAGTAAATATAGATAAAACAGAACACACCAGCGTATGAAAAGACTCAGAAGATTGGAAAACAACGAAAAAGGTAGGATCACTGCTCGGAAGTAAAGAAGACATCGAACACCGAAAGCACCTGTCCAAAATTGCATTTAACAAACTGACAAACATCTGGAAAAGTGGAAACAAAACAAAACAGAAAACAAAAATCAAATTGTACAACTCCCTAGTCAAATCAGTGTTACTCTACAACTGTGGCACTTGGGCTCTAACCAAAACAGACGAAGACAGACTAGACTCGTTCCATCGAAAACAACTAAGAAACACACTTGGAATACGTTACCCTACTATAATATCGAATGCTTCCCTATACGAAAAGTGCAGAGAGGCTCCCCTCTCTATGCAGGTGCTTGAAGCAAGATGGAGACTTTTTGGGCACGTACTAAGGAGAGACCGAAACATCCCTGCAAATAAAGCAATGCTATTTTTTTTTTCGGACAACAAAAGAGCAAGAGGTAGACCTCAAACGACTCTCCCAATAAATCTTAACAACGACCTAAAAAAAACTTGTCGCCACAAAACTGGAACTTAAAACTCAGACAGACCTGGATACTCTACGCCTCATAGCAGAAGATCGACCAAAATGGAATGCCCTCGTCGCCGAGATAAGGAAAACAGCCAAAGCTGCAAGATCAGATGACCCTGCTCGCGGACGGCTCTAATAATAATAATAATAAAATTGAAGAAGAAAACAGCGTGAACCATAACCTACAAAGTGTGTTTAAATTTGGCCGACCAAAGGCTGATTCGCAACCTCATTATGCTTGACTTGTGTGAAAAAAAATCTGGCTGTTTCTCAAGTCATAGAATGCCAGTTTGGGTTTTTAATGAAACTGCTCATTTTAAAAGATTGTGTTCGATACTTCGGAGTGTACTTTACCGCGACATAACCTTACAAGAAAGTAATTACTATCTTCGGACTTCTTAAGTCTAAATATACTACTTTTGGATAAAAATAAACATATCTAAAAGATAAACGATTTTCCAATATTTTCTATAGAAATAGCCCATATAGCCCATTTTATTTATTTTACTCTCTATTTTTGACAGTTTTTTTCTTCGTTTTTTTTTTGGATTTTGCATAACATTTTACCTGACAACCACATTTTAGTTCTTCCACGCGCCAGTTTTGCATATTTTGGTCCACATGTGCCTTCACCATGAATATTCTAGTGACTTAGACTATTCCATCTACACGGTAACTTGTGGCTTTTTCTTTTATCTTGAAGAGATTGTCTGTTTTTTTTTTTGTTTTTTTTTCCCTCTGATTTATGTGATTTCATGTAATTTATAAAATGCCAAAGGTAAAAGAAAAGTCGTACAGAGTTCAACTATACAGGAAAGAGTGGGAAAAAGAATTATGGGCAGCATGATAGTTACGGATGGACAAATCAGCAGATATGGCCTGCTGCACAAAGTGTGATAAACAATTGAGTGTAGGAAAATCAGAGCTAATTAACCATATGAAATGAAAAGGACATCAGTTTATGCAAAAACATAGAATCAACCACACTAATGACAAGTTTTTTTTAAAACAACAGGACATGGGGTCATTCGTACTGAACAGAATACCATAGCACTAGTTGCACGAAAGAATATTTCCTTTACCTTTCTGGATATAAACACACTTCATTTCAGCAGGGATGACTCCAAGACAATTAAAGACATGTCTTGCAATAGAACAAAGGGACCTATCTGCTCACAGAATGTATGTCTGCAAAGGCACACGAAGACCTCGTATATGTCTTAAAGTCATCACATGGATTTTGAATACTCTGTGACAAAGTGACGGACATTACAATGGACAAAATATTTTGTATGAACGTGCGTTTGTGGACTTTACTAGTTCAACAGTCAGATCTGAGTTGTGTAGATTGATACCGGTGGAAGAGGCAATACTGATGGATTGTTTGATGAACTAGCCAAGAGTCTGGAAGAAGATGAGATATCATTGTTGGATACGCCTCAGACGGTGAAAATCTAATGCACGGAGAGCGGAGTTATTACTTCTGAATATGAAAGAGGTTGCCCCTGACTTATTTGCCTTAAAATGCTATTGTCATTCTTTCCACCTTGTTGCAAGCCATGCTTGTGAAGTTCTCTCTAAAACATCCGAGCAGCTTGTGCACGACGTTTACAACCACTTCAAGCTTTCTCCTAGCAGACAGAATTGTTTCACATTTTACAGTGTGTGAACCGAACAAGATCCTAAAACCCTGTCAAAGACGTTGGTTCTCACTCTCTCCGTGTGTAAACAGGATCCTTGAGCAGTGGGCTGCCCTCGAATTATATTTCATCGCCGAATTTGCTGAAACAAAGGCAACCCAAGCCACCAATATAGGCCTGCTCAATAACCTCAAGAAACCCCCTCATATCAAAGCTACTTTGGAATTTTAAACTTTGTTCTTGCGGATATTGTTGCTTTAAACACCCTGTTTCATTCAGATGACTTCAAGCTTCACAGGCTACTGCCTAAGGTTCAAAGAATTCTTTCAATGTATCGCCAAAGCTTGATAAAAGAAGTACCACTTGTTGAGGAAATTTGCTCACTAATCAAGATGTCGATGATGACATGATGTGGAGAAATGTTTCAGATGTGTTGCCAGGAATCTGTGCATATGAAACCCTAGAGAGCATGAAGCATCACGAAAGAGACATTTTTTTTTTTTTGTTTTTTTTTGTTTTTTTTTTTTTTGGCNNCGCTGTAGAGACTGGTATAGAGCAGCAATAAAACAAATTCTTAAACATGTTGATAATTCCATTCCTGTTCTTAAAGCGATTCAAGATCTGAATTATATCAACATTATTCACAAAAGTGCAAGTCTTGTCTTTTGGAGGAATCCTTTTACGAAACCTGTCAATTATGAAGCAGTCCGAGTCCGTCAACATCCAGTTGATCGACGCACAATAAAGATCTCTGCTGCTTGATGAAGACATACAGAAAAATGGATGGGACTCAAAGCCAATTGAAGAATTTTGGCGAGTGTGGAGCATTTCCAGTCGTATACACCTCTGGCGACGTTCATACTCGAAGTGATTGCTCTCCCACAGAGCGCAGTTGCAGTAGAGGGGACATTTTCCAAGATTAATCTCAAGTTCAGGAACAGATTGTCAGTTAAAACCACAGAGGCAAATCTGAAAGTTTCCGAGAGATTCCCAGCCAACTTTAACGTTGATTGTCGTCTGGCTGGTCTCTACAGCAAAGCGAAGTTGCGCTACGTGAGCAAATATTCCGACATTGAACGTCCTTTGTAAATAGTTCTGTGTGGGCGTGGGTGCATGCATATTATGGCCTCTCTGTGTAAAGACTCGTGTATTTTTCTCTTTCATTGTAGGAGAAATAAAAATTATGCAAGTTTCTTTATTGTGGAACAATTCTTTAAGGAATATTATGTCGATTACTTCATGTACTAAGCAACAAATTCCTGCTAGCTTACATCTAGATTCTAGTGGATCTAAAGCTGTAATAAGGCCTTGAATCTAGATCTGTGGGCCTAATCAGGCCTATCTAGACCTAGACATGATGCCTTTGTTTTGATACCTCAGCTACAATCTAGATTTTTGCCTCCAATGCAGCCCTGTAGGAAAGCCATTGAAAGTGTATGGCTGATCGTAAATTCTGACTCATATTTAGAGGAAACAATATAAAACCAAAAAAGTAGAAGGAGGTAGAATTTGGACCTCTCAACATAATTAGTTCACCCCTCCGCCACAGCTAATGTTTCATACAAAATTTCAAGTCATTCTGTATTGTGGTTCAGGAGTTCTACGAGACATAAAATTCAAAGTACACAATATATATAGTATAGCTTTATCGTCTTTTTCATATTGGCTAACTTTCTTGTCCATTTCATGGAACGCATAAAATAATTAAATTATGCGGCCAAGTCGATATGTTAAGAAAAGGAGCCATTTTTATCCTCATTGTAGAAATCGGACATTTTTGTTCAACTATTTTAGTCAAATATTTCTGTAAATATAGATTTATTTTTTAGTAATAATAATATTGCCTGTGTACGCTTCTCTACAGATAAAGATATATTATAAACCAGACTGTAGACCATTTGCAACCTTCATCGTCACAGTAGGCTACGGAAATCAAAGCCGTGCAAATCGCGCACAATTACTGCGTCCCACAACTGTATTTTTATAGCTGTGCCAAACATTTTATTGCTTGTCACTGTTTAAATTAAAATGAAGATGTAGGAGTAAAATGAAACGCTACAAAGAAATAACCAACGAGTACCACAACGTTCAGCTTCCCGTATGATGCACGGTTTTCTGTTAAGAGATGAACGCACGGAACCTTGTTCTTCTATTCTTCATCATCTGCAGAGGGGTGGAAACACAGCTGTAAATGGCCTTGTGTGGGAACAATGAACACATTGTCCACCGATTTCTTCACTTTGTTACCCAAGACTCCTAACATTGGTTTGGGTTGAATGTCGTAACGGCGTTAGTTTTCCAGTCTCTAAGCGCATACACGTCTGATTACATATATGACAATAAAACCTGAGAAGAACACTAATTTTTCTAAAAGGAAGACGTGAATTAATATTGTTAAAAGTAAGTGAGTCTTGGGCGAAGTATTTAATAAATCCAGGGATAACTTTTCACTAAGTACAAAATTATAAAATCATAACAGCTTGGGCCTGCTTATTTTGTTAATACCATATAAATGTTTCTTTATTGTCAGTAATACAATACATTTTAGGAGCCTTTTGTTCAAGTACTTTTTGGTCCATTTTGCCGCGATGGAGGCCCTTTCCACTTGGCGTCCAAAGGGGATGAGCAGCTGTTCACCAATTTATTGCTCAGTGTACTATGATTTTTTTCTCAGTTTTAGTGATCCGCTCTATTTAAGACACTTGATGTGTGTGATATCAAACCTCTTTTTATGAACAAGATGTCGATTTCTGCCTCCATTTAACATAAACCTTTATATATCGAAATAATTATACAATAAACCAAGGTGTTATTTTCAAAGATTGGGTGCTTAAATTATAATATAGCGCTAATTTTTTTTGCGCCAAAATAATCTACATCTACATCTCAAGAGGAATGGTCTAGAGTATTTCTTTTGATTTCATTTTCGAGAGATGTATTAACAATATAGCCAAACAAATATGAAGAGAAAATGTTATTTGTAGCAGGCCCGAAAAATCTAAGGGAAGGTTTAAAAATGTAATAGTTAAAAAAAGAGAAACTGAAGAGAAGATGTTAAAAACACTCTAACCATTAGTGTTAGTAATGATAAAAGACTTTGCCATTCATACCTATTTTGTGGAGGAGAGTTTAAAAGTATTAGGCAGTGGGTTTCATTTCGTGAATATAACCAGACTCTCCAAACTGTAAGGTCAGAGAGTACAGCCAATACGTGCATGCATGTGCACACAGCGATGTGGTGATAAGTATTTCCGATTTTAAAATAAAAGTTTGGGAATATCCATAGATATCAGAGACGCCAGGAAAACTGGCCACAAACGATTCTTCACAAATTCAAAACATTTGGAAGTCTCTCCTCACAGCTAGCAGCAGAATTTACGGTTGTATAAAATGTTGAAAAACTCATTTTTCACCAAAAAAATAAATATTTATTTTGCTACTCGGACATTTTTTTTCCACGGAACGGCTAAAGTTTCTGCGTGATTTTTTTTTCATTTTTCCACAGGAACTCGCGTTTCCGTGGCCAAATCCCATGCCTGTCTACACTTCTAGTTGCAGTCTACTATAAAGATTTTTCATCTCTTTGAAAAAAAAAAAAAAGTCCTGAGATGCTTAAATTAAAAAAGAAACATTTATTTGCAAAAAAACTGAGGACCATAAGTTGCATGATGGGTCTCAAACCATCAATACAGCCTCAAATATTCAGCGTCGAATTTGAACTGGAATCTTATGCCTTTAAGCAAAATAAACAAGATGCGTCAAATAAGTTTGTTTCATTTGTTAATTATTTTCTTTGGACCAAGTGAGCTCTTCAAATGCAGCAGGGAGCGCTTTTTATTTGTGCCTTGCCCTATTCAACAAGAGATATCAGCAAACTGCCACTGTAAATAACCAGAAATTTTTCTGTCTTCTTCAATTCAAATTTAAGCAAAAATATTTATTGAAACTTTTTTTCCATACGGTTCAATCTGAACAAGAGAGTTTTAATCAAGATTGTTATAAATTATGTGATACTGAAAATGTCAATCATAAATTATTCAAAAAAAATTTTAAAGGGACTGTTTATTGCACTTATGATATTTTTTAGGTTTATCTCGTTTTTTAATCTGTAAATAATGTATTCCAGTGACTTTTGAGAACTTATCGAGTTGATTTATACTCTAAAAGAAATAAATATCCTCATTGAATGAAAAAAGGACCAACTTCTGACAAGCTCTATACATTAAACACCCTAAGACACTGTTTATGATAACAAAGAATGAGGGTCAAATGCATTTTATAACAATTTATAACCTTATATGGTGCGAAATTTTCCTCCCCTTTTCTAAAATAATGATTTCTTCAAAATCAATTGAATTGATACTGTTTTGACGAAGATCTTATAGGCATGGTGGTTCCTGACTTTAAGATATCGAGATTACACATCTTTTCTTTTGCTTTTTAGGGAGGAAAACATAATTATGATTGCTTTGTAACCTATCAAAACTGCATCAATTTATTTTTAAGACAACGACTTTGTCCTACTTCTAATGAATTTTTATGCTGGACTGGACATACCCGGTACGTCTCAACTGTAAAAGCAACAGAAAATGCCGTAATTGGAGAAAATATCAAAAGACATTGAAACATCATATTTCTATATAGTCTGCAACTGCATTTTTCTTTGTAAATTATTTATCCTAATATAAGAAAGAGTCTAGCGGGACCCTAAACAGGGTGTATCTAGCCAACGACGCTAGGGAGAATGTTAACAATTTTAATCATCCTAGGTGTTCAGGAAAAGAAGCGGCAGACTTTTTTCACTTTCCCTCTGTGTCCATTCAAAAGTCTTGCCAACTTTGACCTAGACCTAGAACTGATCGATCCAATCTAAATCTAGGTCTATTCTTAGACTCTAGCCTTACAGAATCAAGATGTAGATCTAGATTAGATCTATATAAATTTGATCTAGCCTAACACCTGAGAATAAAATTGAATTTGCTTTTGGCCAGTGTGTCTCAATATAAAATCAACAAGAAACCAACAGGAACATAGGCCGACCATAAATGCTATTATTATAAACACCATTTCCTAACCACTCTTTTCAAAACACAATAGGCAAAATCCAGACCACAAGAGTCTCTATTACGACAATTTTATGATAACCTCACCATGTTGGTCAATTGTAGTTTCTGTAGTGTAGTGGTTTATCGCATCCGCCTAACACGCGGACGAAAAATCCTGCGGAAACAACGTTTACCCCATGTGTATGATGATCACCAAAAACTTTGAATTAGCATTTTTTTTTTCAAATATTAAACTCCAGAATTTCAATATATCATTGTGATTTGATTGCGCTAAATGTGGTCATTTTAATTATTTGATTTATACTTCATTAAATAAATTATATTGAGGTTGAATAATGAAAGTCTCCCCTATTCACTCAATCAAACTCAAATCTTTTCAACAAGTGAACTACAGCTAAGTAGTGGCAATTCTTGTTGAGCAATATTATCGCATGTCATGTGTAGTATTCATTTAGGGCTTTCCTAGCCTCGTTGTCTAGGTGGACCCCCATACAAAAGTCTTCCTAGTCTCGTTGTGTAGATTGGCCTTAATTGGGGTCTCCCTAGCCTGTTCCTTATTATAAAAAAAATTCTTTTAAGATTTGAGTCCTGGTTTTATTATAAACAGCCATAGCTATTACCATTTTATCATAAATATTCTTAATAACATTATTTAGATTTTTATTGATATTGTGTTACGTTTTCAAGAAATTCGACTTTTTGAAAAACATATGGGGCAAAAAGCTATCTTCAATTAAATATAAAATTTAATTAAAACATTAAAAAATCTCTTAAGATATCTTAAAAACTCTCAACCACTCTCTAGAAAATGTATCTCGAAAACAGCGACATTTGAAAGGACTTGAGCTTCAAATTAGTACGTTTAGAAGATAATAGATTTTGAAAACCACATAGTTGGCTTACTGACATTTAAGATAGCTGTCACCACTACGCACCATAGATTTACCAGTAGGTTAAGAATTTTTTTTTAAAATAACTTTTTTCCCACTACTTTGGTATTGGCGATCTTGGTGAACATTAAAAATGTCTATCTCACAATATCTCAAAACTTTTAAGGCGTCAGTGGCAGAAGTGGATAGCGAATCTTTCCTGGAATCTGCTGGGACCCTTATGGCACAGATTCGAGGCGTGTCATCAGCGCTCTTACCTGACAGAGGCCCCGGAAAGCCTGAGATACTTTGTGAGGATGGCTAATTACAACAACAAAAAACCAAACCGTAAACTTTTGTATGATGTTACATACCTGAATACATTATCTGAACAGATCTCTAATTGATGACACGTTTATGTATTATGTAAAGAATTAATATTATTTTAATCTATTTAACCAATAAAGTATTTGTAGAGAATCTCACATTTTTGCTTTGGTCATTTGTCTCGAAATCAGTACAAAGGAGTCCTAAGTTTCATGTTACACATCTCAAATCACCACTACAATCAACAATTTCATTTTATATGGATATATTTGTGGTTTTTTTAGTGAGATTTGCAATGATGAAACGGGATGGAGCTAAGTTGATTCTGAGCGAAGGTATGGGTGAAAATGATTTTTTTAAAGTACATGAAAGAAGGAATAAAGAATTTAAAATTCTTTTACCCAAAAGTCTTATGTGCAACGTGTGACTCATTAGGACTAGTCTCAAGACCAGTTTCATGATAAGGTTCAAGCATTAAAAAACCAAAACTTTTTTCAGACAAAAAAGTAAATTAGTGACAAAGATTTTGTCTGAAAATAACATCACTAGTTTTGTAATGTAATGTAAATTTAATGTTCTCAAGAAACTATTATGTAGTCTAGAAACAAAATGGATGTATTTAAGCGCCTATATCTTTAATATACCATGTAAATGTAGTTACTGTTTATATATTATTTCTCCTCACACTGCAATCTAGAGTCGATTTCCAATAAAGCAGTGAAGAGCTCCAGATCTGACTCACTCTACATTAAAAAAAAGTTTCTTTTTTGTCCACTATTGTGGTCTTACCACATTTATAGCTCAAAAGAACATTCCCTGTAAAACTTAGCAGCAAAAAAAATATTATTTGAACTGAAGGATTTCTGTTGCTGTACGTTTCAATGTTCTTTTAGCTTTTAGCACAAGGAGACATATTTGCGTCATATAAAAATTCTACAAAAAAAAAATAAATAAATAAATAACGCTGCCTGGTTGGAACCGTTACAGAATGTACCCGGAAAATCAGATTATCACTTGAAAAGAATTATAATTGACTACTTCAAATATGTCAGAAAAACTTTATATTTAAAATATAAACACGTTTGTTAATTTAACAAGACCACATAAAATAGGTAAGACATAGTTAAAACTAGGAATTATTAACATTCAAAAGAAAAGGCAAAAAGCTCACATGAAAAGAATTGAGGACAAAATGAGACATTTTTTATGTCTATCGTTTCTTTTTGATGCTACAAATTTGAATATGTATGTTACTCTAAAGAATATTAACAACATCAGATTTTAAGCATATCAAACATTTACTTATTTATGGGTTTGAACTTTTCTCTAAAATTAAATAGGAACCATTCTGAGCCTCTAATTTATTTTTTTAGCCTTGAAAATCTTTTCTTAAAATCTGAAAAGAGGATAAATGGATGAAAGTTTTTTTTTTTTAAAAGACATTTTGTAATCAGCTTAACTTGATCATTTGCAAGATAAAGTCCTATTCCCAAACCTTATGTCTTCTAAAAAGAAATGTATATGTATATGATTGTGCCACTGACTTAATCATTACAGATACATTCGTAGCTAGCTGCATTGCTAAAAAATAATAATAAGAGTAGTTTCTACTTTTAAAAAGAAGTAAGAATATATAGCTAGATCTAATTTAAGCTGGTGTTTTTCAGTTTTTCTACATTTTGTCGATTGTAAAATTACAATGAAGTCTATTTCAACTGTTGCTTTCGGTCCAAAAAAATAAAAAATCATGGAGAAGACATTGATTATATGATCAGATTTATTTAAAAACTATGTAAGAGGAATGAAGCGTTTTGCTGGTATGTTTTTGAAAACATACTCATTAATAACTTACTCACGGTAGTAATGATTGAAGGCAGTGTAGGCAACACAGAGTTATAGCCACAGTTTATGACAAACATCTTATGAGTAATAAAGTGTCCTGCATGTAAGGAAAAAAAATGAATTAATCGATAGTTTACGTCTTGTCTAATTTTATAAACAACTTTATAGGGTGAGTCCAATTAATGCCCCCAATACATAGTAACCTTTACAAAAAAAGAAGAAAAAAAAATAGCCGTTAAATATAGTAGAATTTCATCAAATCAAAAATGGCTAAACCGGAAAAATACGTTATCCAAATCAGAATATTTTAGCCAGGAGTTTTTATTTTCTAATCCTTCAAACCGAAATTCTTCTTAAACTACAGTCAAAACCGTGGTCCCATAAATTTTGGTTTTAAAAGGATTCCATTGTAATGCACGTTTCATCCCTCAAATTTCCTCAAAGCTGTTCCACAAATAACGTGAGTTACGGATCTCGACTAACATATCAAAATCCAAATTTATCTTGTTTAAAAAACATAAAATTGACATTATTTTATTTATGCGGAGAGTTTATGCATGTTCATGAAAACTATGTACATAGACAAATAAGACTTTAATGGCCTTCTTGTTTGAATTTTCATTTATATTTAATTATCTGAATGTAAATGTGCAACTCAATTAACACACGTTAAATTAACACACACTCGCTTTAATAATTATTACTATTCACTAGACCGAGTCTTTGTGGGCTTATTTTGCAAACAATAGTGTTGGTTAAAGAATTGGGTTTTTTTAGTAAATAAATATACAATTAATGATTAATTAACGTCAGATTAACAATTTTTATAATTATCATGTTTGATGTGGGGCACAAAATGTTTGTGTGGTGTATAAAATGCCTTACAATATGAGCACCACTACCACACTGTTTAGGGGTCTCTGATTATGGGAACCATGTTAGCTTACAACAGTGTCTGACATCGAAATATTAAAGAAAAATAATTTCGATGTAGATTTCGATGCACGACACGCATCCTTTGAGTGTTCTATTTGTAGTATCGGGAAATTTCCGATTAACCCTCCTACATTTATACATTAAGCGTATGCACTTCAGCTTTCCAACGGATTTCCCTCTACTTCGTTGGAGATGATAGGATAAAAATCATTGATGCTTAACTCCGTGTTTGCAGTTTCAGGTAAGACATGTTCAATAAATCAGTTTTAGAGCTATAATTGTTATCTATCTCCAATTGAAATGGATAGCAATAAGTCTATATTTGGCCTATGGGATAAAACAAGATCATGTAGCCTATCTAGATCTAGGCATTGACTGCTAGATCAAGACCATTTGCTTATATTTAATTATTTCTAACAACAAAATAACTCGAGTGAAGGCTATGTTTGATCTTTAAACTTAATTTAGACTAACATTATATTGTTCGATACTAGCAAAACATTGATCGCTCGTAATAGTTTGAGTGTAGCATTTATTTACGTTTGATTTAGCCTCAGCTTATTTCACGTGGAACAGATAAAAACGTGTCTTAGCTGCTGGCTGAGTGAAAATGTAGATTAAGGCAAGGTTAACAATGCATTTTTAAAGTTTCAGTCAGATGAAGTTTGAATTTATTTATAGGCTTGTAATTTTAAAAATTGTGTCTGTGATTCCTTATAGAGACAACAAGTTAATTCAACTCTTTCCTTCCCTTCTGCTACGTACTAACTTAATTTAAAGTCCTTTCTCAAATAAAGTCTACCACTTTCGTGGATCATTTTACATTAAAACAAATGCTCCCCGCGGGCAAAAACATCAAAGAGTTAAAGAGTATCTCTAAAAGGCAGTTGTACTTTAACTGAATAGTATAATATGCTCTAAATTCTAGAAGTAATGATTTTTTTTATACATAATTTAAAAAAAATATATTGATAAAGCATTCATCACATCTGTTATTGGATTTATTATTTTTGCATTGAAACACAAATGAATTGTAATTGTAGTAACTCAATTCGAGTGACTGGTCTTAGAAAGAAAAAAAAACAAAATCGAAAAAACAAACAAAAAAACCCACAAAAAAAACTGTAGCATGTTTCCTCCACAAACACTTCTCTACATTTTTTTTATTTCCTTTTCCGGTACAAATTTTTCACTATGCTTCCTTCCATTTTCCATTTGTGTGATCTTTTCAATTTCCATTATTTTTAGTATCCCTTTCTCAAGTGGCTTGGGTTGATACCACAATCGCATGCTATACCTTACAATTATATAGAAATTAGCCCTTGTAAAGGTTAAGTGCTTCTGGATGAAATATACTTTTCTGGCATTGTTTGTTACTAATTTTACCTTAATAAATATCTTTCAGCTTTTCTTATAGAACTACTGTGTCATATTGTTAAGAGAAAGATATCAGAAGAAGATGATGAAAGAGTTAGCAACTTTTTTGAGACAGAAAAATGGAGCATTGATGAGGAAAAGGCGGAAAAGGAATGAAGGAACAACTTTAGAAAACGACGGTTTCAAAACCAATCCATTTACTGATCGCGCGAAAGAGCTAAAAAAATATCCCTTCCTTTAATAGTGCTATTATTAGTCAAAATCAAACAACACTTATATTGGTTTATGAAGGTTTTAAATGTAAACAAAACGATCAGATGAATTACGTTTACATATATTACACTAAATTTGTTGTTACTGAATTTTTAATTGCATTTGCTTCTTAATTTTGCATATGTAATTCACGTTGGCATTATTATCCAATGTCAAAATGTTTTCAGTTTTGCTACTGCTTTTATGACTATTGCATTTACCTGAGAAGAAAGTAAATTTACAATCTTTATTATATGTCTCCATTTCATCACAACCGTTATCCGTATACATTTTACAATTCGTGGAAGATTAAGTGCAAAACGCAGAAATGCACGCCCTTTGATTTCTTTCATTTTTCTTTGTGTGATTACAATTCTCTCTTCGCTCTGTAGAAAGAAAGTCAATTACGATATTTATCATATTTGTTTTTCTACGCCTGCTATAATCATTACAGATGATACTCAATTGAAGTAATTGTGCTCCTCTAAATTTTTTTCTTTCTTTGTGCTCTATTGTTGGGTGGACGGAGATGTCCTGGTGTGATCTTCTTGTTCTAATTATAGGCCTATGTGAATGTAAAACATCGTTTTATTTATTTGCTTAAGGTACTGAAATGAAGTAAGCTGTTGAAAGCACATTTGAATATTCAAAAAAATGGGATGATTATGGGGCATCAATTCATTTCCTGTTTTTCGACTTAATGTCGATTTCACTTGTTTAATTTTACCATTTATTTTGCCTCTTTTGAATCATGTCACATGCACTTGATGCATGAATGTGAACCACGTGACCGTTTTTTATTCATTCCACAGTTCAGTGTGGTTCGGAGCTGGGGTTTTTTGCTGTTGTTGTTTTTTCTCCTTAATGATGAATTAGTTCAAGAAGTAAAAGTTATAAAAAAAACATGCGCCTTTCATTTCTTTATCCTGCGTAATAGGTATAATATATCATAAATTTGTCTCATAAATAATATAATAAAAATATAATTTGCAAGCAACCGAAGCACTGATTTAGGGAATTTGAAAGTAAAACCAAGCAAAATAACATAGTGCACTCAGACGCACCAATTATCTTTGTAAGAAATCTAATATTGCTTCCATTGTGATGAGATTAGAAAATTATGTTTTGAAAAACTGAGACAACTTTTTAGGATTTATTTGAAGAAAATCATTTAGCCATATTGACACATTGGCGTTTATTTGCACAGCAGTTTGGGAATTGGCATGGTTAAGTTTTGATGTACAAAAGTAACAGAAATACCAAACACAGAAGTACAGCGTTAGAAAGAGAAATAGGGCAGTGCATTTCATTTTCACTGAGTCAGTCTTTAAAAGTCTACAGTTTTGCCCCGGGTCAGAAAAAGTGGTCCATCTGTATCGTTAGTAATGTTACCCTACATGTCAACAGGTATATGGGCAGTAAGTTATTTAATAAACATATGGAAAGCAACACTTTTGTTTGGCATATATATTGTAATTTTTGTGGCATCTATTCATTTCAATGTCACTTATGGTGTGTATTATATAAATAATATAATTTAATATGACCCACAATATTATGCCGCATAACACATCCACAGGTACCCAGCCCCACAGCCCCACGAAATGCGCCAGTTCTGTACATATGTCACTAATTTTTATTTTGGCTAAATTCTGATTTCTATTGCCACGGAGAGATTTGATTTTGCATATTTTGACAAATTGAAGAATAAAATTTTTTGTGTTTAAATTTCCTTTGTTTTTTGCTTCAATGAAGGTAAAAATTAGAAAAATCTCAGACTAAGTTTTGCCATGTCTTCCCTGTTAAAATACTCTGATAAAATTATATCCTTGCTTTTCTCCAAACAATCTTTGAATTCGAGTTCTGAAGTGATTAGCCTTGTGACCTTCTGAAGTTTTTTTTTTTTTTGTTGTTGTTTTTTTTTACTACCTCTATCCACAAAAATATTCGTGCAGATATATCGATCAAATTGAAGATTTCAAAGTTTTAATCAACGTTAGCCCATCTTTAATCTCTCTAGATGTAGAAATCTAGATCTAAAATTTAGATCTTGATCAAGATCTAGATTTAGATTAGGATTTCATGATCTAAATTCTTAGTTATCTAGATTAGGCTTGGGCTAAACTTACTGATATTCTGTAGGCCTAGAAATTTATCATCTTATTCTAGAGATATTGATATCTAGAAAGATCGAATTTTCAGCCGTACAACTACAAATGCGAGGCAGTCCCAAGGTTTGACTCTGAGTTTTACTATTTATGTGTTTTGAAAGATGCCACTAATTTCAGTGCAAGTAAGTTAAGCTTGATCTATTAGGTTCACTGCCACTGCACTTTACGATACCAATTTTTTTAAAGATCTCCACGGCACTGTTACTTAGAGAAGTCAAATTAGGCTGAGACAAATTGTTTTACATTATTCTAATAAAAAATATATGTCGAATCATAGTTTCTTGTTTTTGAATCGAAGAAACAGCAATTATTTTGATTCTGATTTGTCTGCTCTGGCGTAAGCGAATGTAGCCTACACCTGAAAATTTTTAGCACAAATTTTTGGGCTAGAAACCGGCATTTAAAAAAGTTACTCCCGTGTCGTGGGAAACTGCAAATAGTATATACTCCCGAGTGTATTGCTCTTACAAGACGAGCTCCTGGAAAATGGGCGCACTCATGATGCCAGGAGGACTCATTACTGTTACTTAGGCAAAAATTGCCCTAATACCTAAAATCAAGATATACGACTTAACAGATCATAGAATTGTTTATGCATCGCCTTATTCACAAAATATTTTTACATGATCTTTAAAATGATTAGGACGTTTGTTATAAGTTTAACAATGATTTAGACCACGCTAAGGAAAACTCATTAGATCTTGACTCTTACTCAAAATGGAAGATGATAATAACTGAAATCTCAGAATTAAGTTAAATTCATATAAAAAAAAAAAGAAACTTGAATAAGAGGCTTACAGTTACAAATTAAATTAGACATTGCTTGCTTAATGGCTGGATGAACTGGAAAAAGAAATACTTTAAAATCATGAATACAATATGCAAAATAATATTATGAAGATAAATAGAGATAAAGCTGCCCAAAATTCAAGCTGGGTAGAGAAAGATGAAAAAATAACTAAATTTTTCTTACAGCAAGAGAAAACTTGAAGTCAAAATAATACTATGTATCTCCAATATAAAATATAGTGAGGAGGAGATGGTTGTTAGACATGCAAAAGTACTTTAAAAATTTTCTTAATTTAAAAAGCTATGTTCAGAAAAACTGATGACTGACACATTTCACATCTAGCTGACACGTTTACATCTAGTGATAAAAGGAATTTCTTGTAAAAATCTGGCTACAACGAATTCCATGATCATCCAATGTAAGATGAAGGGCTACTTATTACATTACACTAGTTAAAGTCTTTGAAAAATAACCTCAACATCTCAAAAGAAGGAGTTATTTCCCTAATTTTTATGTAAAGGAAAAGATCCCTTTAGAAATAACCTTGGAATCTTGTGATTTTCAAATACATTTTGTTTGGGAAGGTTTCATTAAATGGGTTCATGATTTATACTTAAAACACCATGCGGCAACGGTAACAAAATTAATGAAGGTTGTATTTCGCAATTTTTGTTCTCGTTCAAAAGGTGTCAGACAGGGGGGGTAGGGGGGGGGGGCGATTTCCCCTTTAATCTTCACCTCAGCAGTAGAAATTTTGGCCCGTACTATTAGACTAAATTAAATATTATGGAAATTCAGCTGCCGATCTCAAGGAAATGATTAAGACTTAGGAATACATGACGCTATTTCTGAGAAATAAAATAGGCTTCAGAGCAGTTTTGACGAAAGTAAAAGAATTTGGAAAGTTTCTGGACTGACATGTAACAATAAGAGGGCAATAAAAATGAGCAACCGTCGGGCTCAATGGCTCAGAGGAGGAAATACAAGATGTGTGCAAAAAGTCATAATTTTAGGATATTTTAAAATCATCAGCACCATCGCAACTCAAAGGAGAAAGCCAGGACAATAAATCAATGCTTTAGAAACTGTATTAAAAAGAGCCCTTTACTTTTTCTATTTCTTCATAAAAGTTTTCTACTTCTACATCCTTATTATTAGATGTTGGTGCATATAATTAAATAATGCCTAGATTTAATGGTTCAACTATCACTCAAACTAGAACTACTCTATCTAAAATTGGACAACAGCGTCTCAGACGTATTGCTGGTGTTTCATCAAATAAGATACCAAAGCCTCTTTTATGTATTTAAATTTTCGAGTAAATTAATGTTTTTCAAACTAGTTTGATGGAATCTGCCCCATTCCATTTCCAACCTACATGGGCAAGTCCTATGATGTTTAGTCATAATAATAATCGGAGAAGATGATGTTGGCTCAGTGCCATAGGGATTGTAAATAAACTTATTGAATGGTGCCAAATTATACCACCACAAATACTTGATATCAAAACCATCCTACACGACAGTGGACGTGAAAGAGTCTCGGTGATAGAAGTACGCACAAAACATATTACATTTTTATTTAACACGATTCCGTACGTCATCAAAACATCCAAATCACCGCCGGTAGTCAACTGAGGTCCAGATCACATTCTAGTCATGTGTACATTTAAAATGAAACTTAAGAACGGAAAAAAGGCAGAGACAATCCTACATTCCAAATGGACTTAAATTAAATCTGACGAAAAAATATAAAATTGCTGTAGACGGGCATGACAAACATGAAACTCTTAAACAACATCTCAGAACATAAGAACCATGGTCAGAAATGAAACTATCATTTCACGAAGTCATAGAGAAAAACGTTCCAAAAAAAGAATACAAAGGAGCATAAGATATGGATAAATAAGAGATATTAGATTTCATGAAAGAAAGGCGCAAATCAACTCAAATAATGTAGAAAAGAAAAATAAAGACATAAACAACAAAAAAAAGATAAAACAATAAAACGCAATGCGACGACAAAAGGAGAATGAATTAATCAACAATGTCAGAAAATAGAGCTAAAGCTAAATATAAACAGTCAATACATGCATGCATATCGATGTGAGTTGTAAGTAAATCAAACGCAGTGGCCTTGGCTGCATCAAATCAATAGACGGAACAATGTTGATTGAAAAGAAGGAAAAACGAAACAAGTCAGAATGTGTTGAAAATCTTTTTTAAAGATAATAGGTGTGAGAAATCTGAAATAATAATAAAAAAAACTATAAGGTTGAACTATCCTTAAAGAAGAGGTAAAGGCACAGATAAAGAAAATTAAAAATGTACTGGCCTGAGGGCCAGATAAATAAAAAACAGAATTTAGAACTTAACAATAAAAATTAAAGAATTAGATCACTTAATATTCGACCTAAAAGCATATCTACTAAATGCAATATATGACAGTAGTGCAATTGCAGAGGATCTTTTTCAGTCTGTTTTATGGCATTGCCTAAAATACCAAGAGCAGAATTATTATAAACTTTACAGAACAATGAATTTAACCAGCCACATTTCATAAATCCCTTTACGTGTTTTGGTGCATAAAATGCGCAAGAATCTCAGGTCAGAAATATCCGCAAAGCAATTCGACTTTGAGCATGATATGGGGAAATGTAATATTCAGTTGGGGGAAAGAAAGATGTATAAAAATGCAAAAAAGACTTCTTCTCCGTTTCATTAATTATTAAAAAACTTTTAGACACTGAAGTTTTAGAGAGCGAATGAATGGACATGTTTTGAATGTGAAAAAAATGGAAAGCCCAAGATTACCTCAAAGAAATCCTCAAACTACAAATGCAAACTCGTTAGTAAAGGTGATAAAATCAAACAAGTTACAAAATTCAAGTATCTTGGATACTGACAACACCAGCTGGTAATGCACAAGTAAAACAAGAAAGAGAATAGCCATGGCCAAAGATACATTCCACAAAATGAAACCAATACTGGCAAACAGAAACAATTAGAATGGGGACCAAAGTAAAGAAAATAAAAACATATATATGTATGGTAGGTATTATAGTAGTGAGTTTTCGACAATAAACAAAGAAACAGACAGAAAACAGGCAGTCTTGAAGCAGTACAGATGTGGTTTATGAGAAGAATGATGAAGATATCATGGACGGAAAAAATTCCAATGAATCGGTACTGAAAGAAGCTTATCTTGAGCAATCCTTTATTGAAACCAATTTTAAGGACACGTTTGTCAACAACACTTAGCAATCACGGGAAACAAGGCTCCGAGTTTTTACATTCATTGGAAGATACTCAACAATTTATATCAAATAAAATTAATGCTCTTACACATAATATGGGCTGAAAAAAATTACTGCGAAGGAGAAAATGTTTTTGATCATTTTATGTAAATCGAATTATGAGACCTTTATAAAACAAACAGACAATAAAATCACCACTTGCAAGGGCAAAAGAATGTACTTAGGTTAAAAAAAACGATATTTTTAGCAACTGCTCGTGGCAATGTCTTGAATAAAAAAAAAAAAAGTTCTAAACATTATTAAACTTGTGATATTATCAGTAAAAAAGTTGATTTGAAAAATGAAACGAGGAAAAGGAGGAAACTTTGTAAATGAATATGATTATGACGCTGATCTAATAAATACCTGGCATGGAATTAATAATCAGCATAATTATGATAAATTCATACTCTCTGCATGATATAAAAAAAAATCTATTCCACCTTGCTCTTTTCGGGAGACATTTTGATTCTCTCAACAAAAGAATGCATATCAGGCAATATGAAAATTGTATAAAATCTTCAACTTGATGTACAACTTTTCCGAATAATTTAAGCCTGAAAATGAAGTCAAGTCTCTTCTTTCCTAAGAGGCTTTGCGCATTTCTGGATCCTCGTTTTGTTTTGTGTACTAAGCTTTAAGAATTTACTAATCATGCTACTGGTCAAAATATCCTATTTTCGATAGATAGAGGCATACTCTAATTCTAACATCGATCCTGAATTCTCATTAGTATACCACTAGTTCTATAAACGGTGACCACAAGCTCAACCTGAAGAAGCTACTAATTTTTTTTGAAGCAGTTAATTTCATTCTAATGATTCAAAATTGTATAATAGTAGTAACTTCTTACTCTATTTTTTAACTCGAGTCCTCTTTAATTTTTTAGATGTACCTATTGATTACATTTTAAAATTTTCTTGGTTTCTCATAGGGTTGAAAAAATAGAGGAAAAAAAAAGTTGAATAGGATATCAAATCCTCTAATAAGTGTAGTAATGAAGTATTTATGGTCAATTTAATTTTAGTTGACTTTACAATAATTTTGTTTTCTTTTTTCAATAGCAAGGTCATTTTTTTCTACCCCTCTCTGACACAAGAGCCTATTTGTTCAATTTTGTTGTTATCTCACTTCTCAGCATCTTTTTTTACATTTTTGTTAATCTGTTTAGTTCTTCACTTAATTTTTCATGGTTTTATTTATTCTTTCCTACTGTCCGGTAACAGATCCTCGTTTGACTTATTCCACCTGTGTCTGAATCTATAGGCTTTACTTGAAATTCTCAATCATGAATGTCAAACAAATATAGCCATAAAACGTTAAAATAAAAACTCTAGATGTTGTGCATGGTTTTGGAATTAAGGTGACAAACGGTTAGTCCCTCTGGGTTTGGAATGTGGGAAATGCTTTCCTCTCGTCTCTTTGGAGCGGAGGGCGGAGAATGTAACAATTTAACCCTTTCACTAAATATGGCTGTATACAATAGCCGTTTATAAGATTTAGCAAAACATTTTTATACATTAACAAGTTAATTTAACCGGGTAAAAGTAGATCAGAAACGCACAGGGAAAAATACAATTAATAACTTTATTTACTGAAAAGATTATGCATACATACGAGGGACGTCCGAAAAGAAGCAGGAAAAGGGGCATAATTCTTGAACCAATCCATATTTTTTAATTCTGTAAACGGGAAACAC
>BLXT01005065.1:1274221-1284869 GCA_019648995.1 Plakobranchus ocellatus
TCTTTAAACAATGTATGATACTCGCCTTCTACTTCACGTGAGGCATAAATAGGTCTGACAAACATCGAACGCTTTTTATTTTTTTTTCGATAATACTTTCTATGTAACCACCACAGAAAAATCACCATCTCGATGTCAGCCATACTTTTTTGCGAGCATTGACCCGCGTGTGTACGTTCTGTTTGACTGGTTGCAAAAGTCGTACGACGTATGACTTTTATTGCGGAAAGAACGGCATATGACGATAACCTATAATTTTATTTTCCTCTCGTAAGCGGCATTCTCTGTGTGCCACCGACCTAAGTCAGCTTTTTGATTTTGTTGAAAAGATATTTTCGTAGTCTGTGTGTGGATCCAGATTGGGATAAAATTGGCGCTTTTTCGGGGTGGGAACAAACGAAAAAGCGCCTTAAAATGAAGTGTTTTAAGGTGAAGAATATTGTAGTATCTTATGTAAAAGTGGTAGATCTAGTCATTTTTACTAGAACATTCCTTTACTAAAATTCTTTATGAGATTTGCAAAAACAATTAAAAAAAAAAAGTTTGGCTTTATCAGGATTTGACTGTAGGATTAGCAGAGATAATTATTTGGCACAAGGTATGTGTTTAGAGTATAAAACGGAAACTACAGTGAGTCTATTCATTAGAGCCTTCAAAGAAATTTGATGTCATATATTCAGAAATGCTGATAACTGGAATAATAGATAGTTTGGGTTTTGGTTTTGTAACTTTCCGAATCAGAAACTGCAGCCTAACGCAGGATCTATAATGGTTTTAAGTTATTTTTTAGTGTATACTGTGTGTATAGTCTGTCCACAATAATATGAGCTTAGACATTGGCCCTCCACCAAGCCAGGGCACCGGTACTGGGTTCGAACTCACGACACAAATCTCAAAGGGCTCGCTAGCCACTCAACCACTGATGCCCTCCCCCCCGTTTCAGTTAAATCTTTCCATTCAAATTTATGTACTTAAGTGTGTATGGCCGGCTCGTCAAATTCCTTTGATATACTGCATACCTCAGGGATCAGACTTTAACTGCGTGCAACTACATGTAACTTTTTTCTCTTTGATCTATTGCCGATATGGTGGGCAAGTTATCATACTAGGGCAACAATACTGATACAAACTTAATCATTGTGAAACTTGCTTCTCTGCCTACGAATGTAAGCTATATGGTTATTTTATGAAAATTGATGGTGGGATTTCATAGGCACGGAATTTAATTTTTGTTATTAATTTCAAATCGAACAATGGATAAGGAACGTTTATTTATGAAGTCAAAGCTCTGGATCATACTGCGTTCTGTGCACGTAAAGAGAGCAGCTACGGAAATAAAATATAAATGCACGCAACCATTTAGACCACTCAATGTATTTTGCTTTTCTATAGAATTGATAAAATTTATTTGGCATACTGCCGTCCAGGACTAGACTGGTCCATAGCCTCCAGACTAAACTCCTGTCTTAGGACAACCGGGGGCGTCGGTAGCACAGTGTCTTGCTAGTCCGCCCTGAGATCTGCAAGGACCCTTCTGTCGCGGGTTCGAGCCCCGCTACCGGCGCCCTGGCCTGATGGAGGGCCTGAAAGCCTGAGATCACCTTGTTGTGGACTGGCTACAAAAAACTAACTAACTTAGGACAACCATCGCGCATCAATAATTATATCCCACACCTAACTCTTTCCCGATCCCCACATTCACACCACTAAAAGACTGAGCTTTTCTAAAGTACAATCAAAATAATTAGTTTTTGAGGAAGATTTATCGATAAGTAGGCCGCTGACGTCAAAGTGTAATTTAGTGTGAAGATTGAGATGTTGACTAGAAGCGAGAATGGTTTTGAATTTTGTATGCATTGTTTTTTTTATTCTATTGTGCATAGAGTTAAATTGAATGAAAGGCAAGCTTTTAAAATAATATCCACATCTATTTGCAGGAATTATCGAGTTAGCCGCACAATGGCATCCTATGCAAAATTAGCTGATCATTGAATAGAATATTACTGCTCTCTTTGCCTCATTCTATTACATCATAACAGTTTTTGCTTAGTCAAAGACAAAAAATATTTTTAATGCAGCCACTTGACCAATAGTAAAAATTCACTATTGACGACTTTCTGGGTCGTTGCACCCTCTTTAATGCAAATGGGGGGAATATTTTTGTCAGGAAACTGTCACATAGAGTTTACTGAACAAAATTAATTAGCAAATACAGAGTAGGAAACAATGTTGAAAGGTCTATTATTATACACTATTCCCCTTCCCCCGTTCATATATCTAATCTTGTGTACATATGTATAATCTCATTCAATTGATTTTTTTTGTCAACAATAGGTAGTGATGATGAGAAAAACATGGAAATTCCTAAGCAGAGGTTTGATGGTGCTAGCACAAATGAAAGCCAACTTGGTATGTTCACTAAATGTTCATTTGTACAGCTTCTAATCAATTGGTATTATAGATGAAGGCCATGTGGCAAATCTCAATTGACTACTAAGTTTGCTACTGGTATCATTCATAAACATTTTGTTTGTGTGATGACTAGCTTCAATCAGAGGCCTATAAATATAGCAAAGTACGTAGAAATATGTCTAGTAAATTAAAAAAAGAATTAATTTAGGACACATATACCTTTATTGAAGCGAAAAAAGTATGATTTTTTATGTTAGTGCACAATTGTTAATGCATATAATTATCTTCTTGGCGTTTATATTTCTGTTGATAAATTTCAAGCAAAATGACTGTCAGTTACATTTCTGCAGGGAACACTATGATTGAAAGTATTAGAATCAAATCAATCAGTGATTTACATGTTGTTTTTTTTTGGTCTTCTGTTTGTTTCAGTGAGCCATGCAATATCCAGGAATGGTGCTGTGATTCTTAATAAACAACAGTTTTGCTACTTTTGTGAAAAGCCTCAACTCAAGTTGGCAAGACATCTAACATCTTTACACAAAAAAGAGTTAGGTGCGGCACAACTCCTCGGAGCAAAATCTGTGGGCCCAGAGAAGTATCAGACAGGTTTAAAGTAACTCAAGTGTTTGGGTTACTTTGTCCATAATATTAAAAGCCTGAAAGAAAAAAAGGGACATAGTGGTTGTTAAACGACCAACAAAAAAATCGAAGTCTCTGAATACCTACCATGTATTAACTGTTATAGACGCATTAAGGACATACCAATAATGCACTCTGAAACTTGATGACAAAAGCTTAAATTTAAATATCTCTGGTGTATCACATAAGCTTCTGACAACCTCTAATGTAATTCATCAGGCGAGACTACTACTGGATACTGTTTGTCTCCAAGAAAAATCAGTAATATCAGCACAATCAATCTACTGGGTATTTTATGTTGTAAATTATTGATTAGGAAAAGAGATCAATATTTTTCACTTCTGATTTCTTTTTTTTATTTAACAAATGATATAGGCCACTTAAATGTTTATAAATGAAATTTTTTTAATGCTCCCAAAGTATGATTAGTTTATCCATTGAGCATGGAGATTTTTGGGGAAAGAGGGGTTGGGGTGCAGTTGCAGGTGAAATATTGGAACATCGGTAGTCATGAATCTAGTAGTGTGATTATTTCTGTGCTGATTTTTCTTTCAGTTTTTCACTCTGCAAACAATATGATGCATGACATTTGTTATGTAATAAAAAATGTTGGTAAAGATTTTCAAAAAATATAACAGCATAATTTTGAAGTTGAAAATTAACGACAAATTGATTTTCACAGACATTTGTAACCTCTTTCCTAAACTCTTTTTTGCTTTTACTTTTATTCATGTTGCGCATTTTGAGCAGTGAATATTAATTTATCATTGTGTGTAGTTAAGTGAATTAATTTTTGTAATGTAGTCACTTTTATAGTCTAAACAACCTTCCTACAAATTGTGTCCATTGGAAGGGCAGGAAAGCTTAAATTTTATATTCTATTCCTTCCTAAACTAAAGGTAAAAGCAGGCCTACTTACTGTAAAGACAAATGTGAAAACTGTTCCAAATTTAAGGAAGCAATGCTGGCAACTTATTATGTGTTAAAATCAGTCTGTCAGGGCAAATCCTTTTTTCAGGGGCTAGGAAGAACGGAAAAGCTATAGTTGCATATATGCCAGATCTCATCAAACACTAGGAGCGATAAAAAAAGGATTGAAAATCAGAAGAAAAAAAAAAAGAATAAGAAAGAGGCAAAGCATATATTAAAAGGTAAGATGAAGTCTATAAACATTGGAGGAGAATGGTAGAATATGTTAAGATGGAAGTGACGTAAATAAAAAAAAAAGTTCTGAGATAAATCAAAAGGCAAATCTTAGATATTTTAAAAAATCAAGTCAGGCATTTAAAATTAGTTTTTTTTTTTAAAAGCCAAAGGTCTTAGTTTAGCTGGAACGTTAGAAAACATCTCAAAATCAAAAAAGTCATCTAAAACAATCAGTCTGTATGACTATCTTTGAAACATCCATCAACAACTGACTTGCTGTAAGTGGACATTTATTTTGTTTCTTATTAAAATAAAATATTTTATTGCTCGTTGTTATTTTTACTACTGCATTTGTATTATATTTCTTTGGTAGAATGTGCTTTGAAAAAAACCATCAGTATTTGTTTACATTTTAATGGATAAATTTTACCTAATTATGTTCTAGTTTTAATACTTCTACCGGAAGTTAGAATATATCTTCAATCTGTTTTGGGCATTTTAATTGCTAAACGAAATATTTTAGCTCAATAATAATGGTGAATTCATAACCGGTTTTAAAAAGGGCACCGGAATAAATTATTGATGCGGTTATCTTGAATGATTTTCATTTTATATTAACTTGATAGTCAAAATATTGCTAATTATATTTGCATATGTTACGTCCATTTTTAGAGGCAAATAATCGCTGCATTATCTAAATAGTAATGATTTTATAATTTGCATAAAAAATACATGGATTTGAGTTCAAATCTTGATTGGTTTTTATTTTATCTTAAGTGGTTGTTAATGACTTAACATATTAGTTAAGTTTCTCGCTAGTTTGGCCACATCACTGGAAAATAGTTTTTATCGCTCATTTTAAAAGTACATGTAATTTAGAATCTGCTTGAAAAATCATTTTTATGATAATCTCCATTGGTTTTATTTTTGCAAAAATAAAAACTAAGCACAATGCGCAGATTGTATTATCAATATGGTTTTATGACTGTGTTTCTTTTTATCCTGAGATTTAAGTGTTCTAAAATTAATTTAGCTCAGCCCATTTCCCAATGAGCATTAATAAACTTTTACATTTCTGGGATGTTTACTTCTTTTTTCAAGATGCCTGGTTGGTTTTATTTTTTTTAATTTATTTATTTATTTATTTTTTTGCAATACATGTTATGTGTTTTGTCCTTTAGCTACTTTATAATTTTTGAAATTTTAGGTTGAACTTTTAAAACTTCTAAAATCTACACAGAAATTTTTTTTTCGGCAGATTTCTTGGATTTCTGTCTCCTGGCTAAATTTAATGATTTGTTAGGAGTTGCTACTCGTGCTTCTTAAGAACATAAGTTCATTTTTTTAGCGTTAATACAGATCTCTTCATGCCCATAACTTTTTTTTTTATTTCTTATCGATTTATTCATGTTTTTGCTCTGTAGCTTACTTGTTTTATGGAACCTTATGCAATAAACATGATCTAGTTGGTGTATTGTTTTCTTGAAACTTATTTGGCAGTACCTACTATTAATGACTAATGTTTTGTCATTGAAATGTACTATGACAAGAATGAAAAGGAATTTCTTGTTGTAACAGGATTTCAAGATAAACCTTCTTAGTTCATTTGTTTGTTTTTTTTTTTAATATCAAAATGGGTAGGTAAATGTTTTGCTATAGATTTTTTTGCTGAGCCTATTTTTTTTCACATTTAAATTTTCAAAAATAAACGTGTTCAGCGTTAATTCTTACTTTTCAGGATTTTAATTTTCACTTATTTTTTTTCCTGTTAGATACTTCAGGATCTTCATTTGCTACGTAAAAGATACGCAAACACATTACAAAAATATTTTTCAAGCCTTTATTTTGTCATCAAATTATAATAAACTGCATCCCCATTTACAAAAATGCTCACCAAGCCATTTTGAAATACAAATGTATTCAAAAATTTTCAGCACAAATTGCTAACAAAAAGTTGAGATTACTCTTTGCAAAAATGTAGCGACCTTTCGCGTTTTTCAAGGTTCTGTTGTGTATGCTGTAACTATAACATATATAGTAGTGCCATCTCTAAAAATGACATAAAATACCCCATGCAATATAAATACAAATACTTTGATCCAGTGGAACTTACAGTTGCTGTTCACCATACTCCCTTTGATGTGGCACGCAAATATTTTCAAGAGAACCGTTTGCAAGTGTGTCAAATAAGATATTAACAATAAGATTCACGACCGTGAGAGGAAAAAATAAATTTAAGCAATGTTTTGAATATTAACCAAGAAAAACGTTAACGCTGTAGTGCGATCTACGGCTTCTAACCACAGCATTACGGGTTCGACCCCATTTGCGTTAATAAGTGGTGAAATAGGATATCATTTAACCAGACCTTTCCTAATATTAATAGTCTATATACCTGTAGTGATAAAAAAAATGCCCCTGGGGCTGAAGAAAGCAGTTACACACCCCTGCTCTGACGCACAAAGTTGGGTCTCGAATAACAAAAGGGCCTTATAGGTGCAGTAGCGGGAAAAAAAAAAACAACCAGACACAAAAATAACAAAAAATCATATTTAAAAAGCACACACAAAATATGTTCCCAGAAACATGTCAACCCGTGTGCAATTATATAGAGAGAAATGTTTTTGGGGCCGTGGATACCGCAACATTTATGTGTAAAAAAATACTATATTTATATATCTTAATTTTGAAAATATTTGAATTTTATAACATAACTATATATATTTGGAATCTATATGAATTCAGAAACCTACATGCCAAACTTTAAACACGTACAAGCAAAACTATGCAGCCTCTGACTCGAAGAACGGTATCAAATTCTCACAAGAAGACCTTCCCTAAACAAAAAAAAACGAACTCTTATCAACCTGCCCCCACAGAAGGAAATATCTTCTTCAAAATATGAAACCCCCATGATAGCCTCAGCAGCTAAAAACACTTTTTTATTTTTTATCTTTTTATTTTTTTTTTTTTTAATTTTATTTATATATATATTTTTTTTTTTATTTATTTATTGTTATTATTATCATAATTAACCGTAGAGACACCCCATACACTGCAAAATAAGCGGGGATTGGAGAAACACGAAGGACAGGAAGAAAAAGCGGAAAACTCGTCACGCTTGACTTTCGCCACCCTCAATAACATCATTCTGCGCCCTGAAGAAGTCCACGTAGGACGGAAACAATTTTGTAGGTGCCTGCCTCAGAAAGAAAGTATGCCTATGTAAGAAACTTTTTATTTATTTTCAAGCTCCTTGCATGAGTCGATCACTATCATACCATTTTATTCAACCAAGTAGATCTAGAAGCTCCGACAGTCGAACACTCTCAATAGAATTGATAAGAACCTAGACAGATACATGGACAACAACCGCTCGAACAAACCACCTTTCGTTAATCCACTAAAAATATCCCCATATGTAGTAAAAAGCAGTATATCAAAGCCCTCATCAACAAAACTGAAATCTTCATAAAAAAACTTGAGTTGGAGGGTCTTCTTCTTTTTGAACCCTGATGTACACACATCAGACAAAGAAACATTCGGCTTTCCGTCATCAAAATAACCCCTTGCATACACGAGATGAAAGAATTCAAGGAGGGACTTATCAATATCATAGAAAGTGTCAAATTCAAACTTGTAAGAAACAGTTTCCAAAGCAAGTTAAAAGCGGACATCAACAAAATAAAACAAGACAAGCAGTTATACATCCCTGCCGACAGCCAAAACCAACAATTACTATAAACTAAACGATACACAATACGAGAACTTATTGAACAAATGTGTTATAAAAGAATACAGGAAAACTGGCGCCCAGGCTACACACGAACTGGCGATAGAAGACAAAAACATCGCAGAAAGATTAGATCTCACTGATCGCATCGAAATTACAGCCAAGAGGGAAGCGTTCATAACACTCAAAGACCACAAACCGAATTTCCAAAATAAACCCACGTGCAGATTGATAAATTCTTGTAAGCCAGAGCTAGGCAAAGTCAGTAAACACAAAATTTCCCAGATTATGAACGAGGTGAAAGCTAAAACCGATACGCACCAATGGAAAAACACAGCGGGGGTTGTTGCCAGGTTTAATAACATCAAAAACAAAAATGCACATAGTATGTTCTAGTTTGACATATGCGACTTTTATCCATCAATATCACTCAAACTATTGAACAGATCCTTAGACTACGCCGCTAACTTTACACATATACCCAGCGAGGACAGCCATATCATCACACACACGAAAAAAGCAACGTTATATAAGAAAGGCGAAGCATGGAGAAAACTAGCATCGGACTTTGTCATCACTATGAGTAGTTTTGATTGCGCTGAAACGTGCGAGCTGGTCGGCCTTTACCTGCTTTCTCAACTAAAAAACTTAAACATAAATGTAGGCCTATACAGAAACGACGGACTAGCAGTCACTACACAAAGCGCCAGAGAGGCCGAGTCAATCAAGAAGAAGATATACAAAATATTTAAAGACAATGGACGTAATATCACCATTGAAGCCAACAAAAAAGCAGTAGATTTCCTAGATATCTCATTCAACTTAAGAACGGGCACGTACAACCCATACAAAAAACCTAACACCAACATCAACTACATCAATAAGGAAAGCAACCACCCGCCATCTATAAAGAGAAACCTTGCAAAAGCCATAGCAATACGCCTCTCGAACAATTCAAACAATGCTGAAATATTCCACCAAGCAGCCGAAAAGTACCAAGAGGCATTGACCTGTAGCGGCTACCAACAGCAACTGCGGTATACACCTTCACATCAACTCGCAATCGAGTATTCAAAATGCATCTTCGACAGAGCGGCGTTCTCTGCTTCACCTGTAATTGAATAGCCTCTGTTGCTGCGTGCAGTGTATCCCGGGAAATGGTCCTTTTTATAGGGTGTGTGTCTGGGGGGAGTGTAACGGCAAAACCCCATCTCCTATAATGACACAAGGCACAAGTCCAAGATGTTGTGCGCCTGGTAAGGCTGTGTCTTGTGGTAGGTTGTTTGCAGATAAAGCTTTGACCACGCTTGGGTTTTAAAAAATGGTCCCATCACTGTTTCTCCGCTAAGATCCAATATCTACATATCTAAACTCGAAGTTCACGTCTGCATGGGCCAGTAAATCCATAGAAAATGTATTCTTGTAAATGTAATAGAAGGGTTCTGTCTTACTTGGTGCTATTAGGAGAATGTGTTTGCCATCTATGGTCTCAAGGCAATTTTGGAAAGTCCCATTTTATATTGAATTTTCCGCCATAAGTCTCCAATCATCACTGCATATGTTTCCAAATCAATCAAATAGAGTGGACACCAATCCGAAAACTGAATGTCAGAGATTTGAATGACTCCCCTGTAGCTAAAATCCTGAAGAATAAGATGCAAAGATTATTATAAGAGAATGAAATGTATGGTATATTTTTTACCAGGCTACAAGGGTATAAATAATGTATTACTAGGGCAGCCTAATTGTGAGAATGTTTATTTGATTTGATATAATATAATAATTACTGCAGCAGCAGCAACAACAACAGTAACAACAACAACAACAACAACAACAACAACAACAATAACAACAACAACAACAACAAAATTTAAAAAGAGCTCGACCCATGGCAGGCTCTAGGCGCTGTACAATAAAGATATCTACACATACAAATGTTAACTCTCCCTTCCTCCCTCCCCTTTCTCTCTCTTTCTTATACACATTATTTTTCTCTCCCGTCTCTCTCTCTCTCTCTCTCTCTCTCTCTCTCTCTCTCTCTCTCTCTCTCTTTCTCTTTCTCTTCTTCATAGAGCTTTTTTTTTTTATTTTTCCCCTTCCCCTTATCATCCAACAAAATGTATTCTCCGGTTACCGGTTATTGACAGTTGTTCACAAAGCAACTTGCAAATGCCAGGATGTCCACTATTCCTTGTGAGAGTCTTTATAGGAGTCCGTGCTTCAAATCCTAAAGAAAGCCAGTTGCAGGGTATTTTCTTTCACAACCACTGACGCAGGAATACGTATTTAAAAGATAAATAAATATAGAAATTTTGTAGCAAAAGTATGCATTCTATACTCCTTCAAACTTTCAACTTCTCTCGGCTGCTTTTTAATATGCAACTCAAGAAGAGTGCACACTAAGCATGTATGTACGCTAAACTTTGTATGGGAGGTAAGGTTTCGTGAACGGAGGCCTAGCCTAACAAGGCCAGAACAACGACTACGTGTGCATGCAAAATTTCATTATGCCATGGTCATTAAACATTTTGAAAAAGACAATTCTTAAATTGCAGTTAATGCTCAATAAGTTAACACCCCATGGACAATTCTTCTTATTATTATTATAATTATTGTTGTTGCTGTTGATATTACTGTTGTTATAATTCTTATTATAACAGGTCAACAATGTAGTATTACGGGGGGGTTACGACAAAATTAAGAAAGGTGTAAGAA
>BLXT01005065.1:1284874-1300057 GCA_019648995.1 Plakobranchus ocellatus
GTTAAAAAAAAAGTCCCAAAAAAGGTGTAAGAATAAACTTGAACTGCTTCTAATGATATTCTTTTGTTGAACAGACAAAGGAAATGATGAAAATAAGGCAGCGTAGAATCAGCATACAGTCTTTAAATTTCCAGATAACAGGAATAAGAGAAGTCCCGATGCTGTTGAGAAGGCTCTCTTTATTTTTGCGCAAGCACAAAGCAGCGAAGGGAGAACATTCAAGAAAAAGTCCAAGACATTTTTGGAGCCATACTATTACCGTTTAAAGAAACTGTCGAAGGATCAGAAAGTTGCGATGCAGTTGCAAATTGCACGGTTATTCTTCAACACGGAGAACAGACATTTACTACTCCAGTCAATCATGCCTCTGCCACCTCTGCCATCGCCAATGCAACCCCATGGAACTCCAGTTCAACTTGCGTTGGGCTGGTGTCACAATTGTTATTCCAGGTCAACATTAGCCTCGGAGAAATACTGAATTATAAGATTTAAATTGAATAGTACTCTATCACGAATGGAGCTCGTGTATTTATTGTTCAAACAAAAAACAATTTAGTGTCAAGGAAAGTTAGTCATCTGAGGCTAGGTCTTAATTAAGAAAATAGTAAGCTCGATTGGGAGCGTAAGTTAAGAAATGATTATTGTTTACATTGGCATAGAGGTAATCGAGGGGAAAGATTTATTGAGGTCTGAGCCGAACGCTTGACGAGAAGGAGCTCGGAAGCGAAACTAATTCATCATTCTCTAAGGTAGATCAGTATTTTAAAATCTCAACTGCATTTAAAATTAAGCAATATATGAACTGTAATGTGTATGCCTAGTGTATATTAACAAATTTAATCAGAGTAGGCCTAGTGTATTTTCGCCACTGAGATTTCAACGTTTGTATCATGTTTCTGGTGAACTATGCACCACCACAGAAATCAAAATATAAGTCATTACGTGTATCAAGATCTCAAGTCTTCCGACTTAGTTAATTCCTTTTCGAGACGTTTTGTATCGTCATGTCAAGGTTGCCACCCTGATCGTGACATTGACAACGTGAAACCCCAAATAGTCGGCAGTCCAAGTGAGACATCTTATGTTCTTGGTTGGCCATGAAAAAGTTAGATTGATGAATTTTTTTTTTAATTTACCATGTTCACTTCATTTTCTTTCATTTCATATGGTCATCTCAAAATGTAGTGTTTGAATGTACTAGAAGCTAAATAACTCGTACGAGGGATGTCCGAAAAGAAACAGGAAAAGGGGCATAACTCAAAGAGTTTTGATCAGATAAATTTGAAACTCACACAGATTGAAGTTCACTCTTCCACTACTTCTCAACGTAATCCCCGTGGACATCGATGCATTTTTGCCAGCGCGACAGCAGCGAATTGATACTCACTCGAAAGAAATCAACGTCAAGATTATCAAACCAGTTCCTCAATTCACTGATGAGGTCATCTTCTGTCTCGAAGCCATGCCTCCTAAATGGCGCTTCAAGGGTCCAAACAGATGAAAGTCAGAGGGTGCCAGGTCTGGACTGTGGGCAGGATGAGGAAGAATTTCCCAACCGTAGCACTGCAGCGATTGCTGTGTAAGGTTTGCTGAATGAGGGGTCGCATTATCGTGCTGAAGCACAACACCCCTTTTCAAGAGCCCAGGTCTTTTGCGACGAATTGCTTCTTTAAGGCGGTCAAGAGTGCTGCAGTATCGGGATGCGAAAGGTATGATCCTCATAGACATTTTGCTACAAGCTCAGTGTATCAATGCTGCCCGATACTGGTTTGATAATCTTGACGTTGATTTCTTTCGAGTGGGTATCAATTCGCTGCTGTCACGCTGGCAAAAATGCATCGATGTCCACGGGGATTACGTTGAGAAGTAGTGGAAGAGTGAACTTCAATCTGTGTGAGTTTCAAATTTATCTGATCAAAACTCTTTGAGTTATGCCCCTTTTCCTGTTTCTTTTCGGACATCCCTCGTACTACGAGCGGCTGAGTAGAACCGTACCATCGTGATTCAGAGGAAAGAGAGATAGAGGGTATGAATAACCAGTGTTTACGTGAGATGCCACTCCATAAATCTAGATCGAAGTGAGCCCTAGAATCTAGATACAAATAACATGCGCGTTGTATGAAATAAAATGAGATGCCGATATGTAAATTTAGATCTAATATCCGACCTAGATCTTGAAATCTAGATCAGTAAAATTATTCTTCCAGATTCAAACGAATATCACTTTCGATATCTAGAAATCAATCCTGATGGAGCCTCAGTATACGTCATGCAGAGGAACGTGACATCACCAGATTTGTGGCTGATTAGTGACTGATTATTTTGTTTCACATGCTTAATAAGGCTTAAATAGGCTTACTACAAAATGTCGTTTTGCAAATCTGTAAAATAACTTCGGCGTTTTAAAATATGCCCATATAAAATGGATGAGCTAAATTAACATATCTACATTTTTGTGGATTTTATTGACGCGCCACAAAAATTTGTTTAGGCCTAAAACGTTTGAGCTTATCTCCATTATATAAAGATAAATATATTTCCATGTACACAATCATTCATGTACCTCATGCAAAGTGTCAGTCGCACCTTCGGATCAATTGCTTCACTTCTTAGGTTAACTTTCGTCACATGAGGTCCTGAGGAACAAAACTTGCTGCAGTCATTCTCTGGTCAAGCGAAAGTACTGATGGAATCATTCTGAGTTCAGTTCTAATAAAAATTCTTTCACAACATGGTAGTACACTCACAAACCTTTTCCTTTGTTGTAATATTTCATGTATCCACCACCTCTGTAGTATTGTTCTAAGTCTCTTCAGGTCCGATAATTGCGATGAAGTCATCGCTCTATGTCTAACTATACCAAACTGTGATGTGCTACTAGAGCCATTGAACAAAATGACAAAGCACGCACATTTATATACACGCACACATGGAAAAGGGCAATTAGTAGCCTATTACTATTACGCATTGCGCACTACGCATTACGTACACATGAAACGCACATGGGACGCGGCTTAAAAGTTTTGTGTGGCTTGAGTAAAGTAATGACGTTAGAATCATAAAATCACAAGAGTTTGCATAATCACAATCAATTTGAGGCCTGTAACACTTAAAAGGTTGGTCTTTTATTTATTCACTTGTTGTTTTTGTTAAAAACGAGCTAATCAGACTTGGATTGATGGATGCTGGCATCTAAATAGTAATAATTTCTTGAATTAAATTGCGTGTTTTTGAACATCTGAAAGGTGAGAAAATGTTTTTTCAAATCAGCTTTTTTTTTCTTTGCTGATTTAAAACATAAGGATAAATATGGAATACATGTATTCCACGATTCCTTTGTTTCAATTTGTGTGTGTGTGTGGGGGGGGGGGGGGGGGGNNGGGGGGGGGGGGGGGGGGGGGAAGGGGGGTAAAAAATAAATAAGAAAAATTTCGCATTTTGGATTCAAAATAATAATTAATACGAGTGAGAGAATAAAAATTTCAAGACTCCTAACCTGAAAAAAAAATTTGATCAAAATACCTCTGTAGTAGATTAACGGTTTTTATTAGATATTTTAAATCTCTCTATACGTAGGTCTAGATGAACCGCCAAAGAAATCACTGATAGGTGTAAACTTTTTAAAAATTAATCAACAGTTCACTTCAAAAGCATTTATTTTACTCATGTTGGTTCATTTGTTTTTTAACCGTATTGTAAATAAACACAAACGGCTACGTTTAACGTTGGAAACAAAGTCATACAGCCCATCAGAATATTTTGCCTTTAGGTTCTCCAGTAATAGAAAACACTTGAGAAGCAAAAACATTGCAGTTAGTCTACTACTTCTTCATTTTGAAGCGTAAGGGTGAAAGGTTTGAAAATATGCGCTATTTTGTTCGGCTTTGCTTAAATTGTTTTGTTGTTGTTGTTGTTGTTGTTGTTGTTGTTGTTGTTGTTGTTTTGTTTCTCTTTTTTGTTTTGTTTTTTTCTTTGTGTTTGGATCAAAACTTTGAAAAACATGAGAATAATAGACGGGAAAAATAAAATAGTGTAAATAACTCACGAAAACAGTGAGTAATAAATGAGCTCTAAGGCATAGATTTTACCTTTGGTTTCTGTTGATCTGTGTGAAATTTGAATCCAGTAAAAACGATTGTGGTTAGTGCAATGATCAGTCAGTCACAGTTACACAGGTCATGTAATCGCTCTTCTGATCGACTGAAAACGTTTTGCCCTGTTCTTAGCACAATATGTTTTTTGCCGGTTATTTCCTTAGTATTGCGTTTACATTTTTTTTTTACAAACGTAATTAAAAAAAAAAAAACTTTACTTGATAATCAGTCAAAATAATCATGGGGGTGTAATCCATAATATTTTGTGTTTGTGAATTCCGTCCATGCACTAGGCATTTACAGGAAATTGTAATATGCCATTCATCTTTGAACACGGGAACTGTTGGATCCAATTATTTGAATTCATTTCCTTGGAAAGACAAAGGATAGTTTTTTTGCATAACAATTTGTTCGATACCAGCGAAACGACTTTGATAAGCAATGACAACAGCAAAATATGTATTGATTTTGTTATTTTTAATATGTATGAGGGTTATATCGATTCAATACTATTGAAATGTGCGTAAAAATGTGACCTTCTTAGAAAGCGCTTTTTAAATAAAGAGTGGAAAGCATGCCTTTTTGTGGCCACAATGACATGATCAATATTAAATGCTGACCACAATGCTGAAGAAAGCGATGGTATGACGTGCACAAGTGACAGAACAATAGAGAAAAGTAGGAAAGCTAAGGGCTTTTGTAGATAAATAAAAAAAGTAATTAAAATACAAATCTTATTCCAGTAATGGATGTTAAAATATCTTGTAAACTTAATGGCACTTACATGTGGAAAGATGGGTAGTCGACTTTTGAGCTCAAGAGTTTAATATTTCTTAGTCTCAACTTACATCATCATGTTTATTGCTTTAGTCAATTTATATCTTCAATTATCATACTGCGTGTTACATTTTAATGGCCTGGTTTAATTTTTTTTTTTTTTTTTATTGTGCTTCACCCTCTCCCAGGTTTTTCTGTTTTATATCTTGACAGATCTAGAACGCAATTATCATAACATTGTTTTATGTAAAGTATCATGCAATTATGTGAGTCATATTTATCCCATCATGTCAAGCTGCGTTCTTTTCCACCCTACAGTCTAGCAACATATGTCAAGTCTATTTTGTTTTCTTAGTATCTTGTGCATGGATTCCCTTTCTGGAGAAATAATATCTACCACGTTCGCCTTTTCTACAGACGACCCGAATGAGTCACGTAGGAATTGGTGCAAGACACAAGCGAAGTAGCTATCATATTGCTTTGGTCAGTGTAAGCTATCAGAATCGGATCTGTCTGAACGATCCTGTTGTCCACCCCCGCCGATATTCTCCCCACTGGCGCTTGAACTGAACGTTGTTGCGCTCTTCACGTTGATCAGATCCTTCACGGCAAACTCTTTTCTTTTACTCAACTGGTTGTGTCGGTTGATATCCGCCATTATCATTCGCTCTTCATAGCTCATACTCGATCTGAGGAAAAAAATGAATTATAGAAAAAAACTGTAAACGAAGTAGCGTCCATTGGATTGGCGTGAGTTGTTTTAGAGCAACATTCGAACAACCGTGGTCATGGCTTGTAATGATAAAAGGGCGGCATCCACCAGCCCAGAGAGTAGAACTAACAAAATTGCTTTAATGTGATCTACGGCAACTGGATAAATTTTTTTCAATGTTTTGAGATACATGTTTATAAATGGAGCAACAAGTTGACTATTATCGAATTTCATAAATGTGTTTACATAACGTCATTGTCCTTGTAACGCCAGAATATTAGAAGTAATTGTCAGTAAAAATGATCTAGATAAAGTGGAAGAACCAAATCCCTAACCAAAATCACATCGGGGCGGCGGATAAACTACAGAGCTAGGGCGCATGGCATATTCATCTTCAAAAATTAGATTTAAGACATTCGAAAGTATTTGAAAGATCAGATATGGTTCATAGTGGGCTTATTTAAGTAGATTTAGTTTCTAAGTGTGGAAAATCGGTGGAACTTGACTGTAATAATATCTATACATCAGTACTTTTGTATGGTAGTGAGTGTTGGATAATAAACAAGGAAACCGAGAAGGAATTAGAATTATCAGAGGAATGATGGGAATATGATGAACAGAAAAAAGTCCAATGAACTGGTATTAAAAGTGGCTAGTCTTGGGCGATCACTAATTAAAACCATAAGACAGAAGCAACCACAGCTTTTAGGTCATATTTGCCGACACAAGGGTTTAGAACATCTAGCGATCACTGGAAAGATAGAAGGCAAACGCAGTAGAGGCCTTCTATCGTGTCATAGGCAATAGGTAAGGGAAACAACAACTTTATGAGGTTAACTGAGAATAGGTTTGAGTTGAAAAACATGAACGCCATTGTCTGTTCCAGACAAAGCAACTAAAGAAGACAATATCTAGACGAGCTTTTATCGATGTTTATTTGCCCATCCTTTTTTTTTTTAATTTTTTTTTCCAAGGTATCGTGAAATATTTTATGTATTGTCTTCTTTTTTAATTCCATGTGGGTTTTTTTCTGGTTTTTATTTGTTTTGTTTTGTTTTTGTGTGTGTGGGGTTTTTTTTTTGTTTTGTTTTGTTTTGTTGGTTATTTTTTTTGTTTTTGTTTTTTTTTTGTTTTTTGGTTGTTTTTTTTGGGGGGGGAGGGTGCTTTGTTTTGTTTGTTTGTTTATTTTTTATATTGAACATTTTCTAACTTTGTACTATTTTTTTTTTCGTTTTCATTAAGTAATCCCTCAAGTTTTGTCCAAATTTGCGATTTTTAAATTCTCAGGAATGATGAGTATTTGATTAAAAAATTGGGCACTGATAAGAAAGAGATAAATTAAAAACAATACAAATGGGGACAGAGAAATGAATAATGGGCGGGGAACATGGTAGTAACGAAATAACGTGCCTTCTTTAAAAAAAAATGCAGCTAAAGCATTTGCACCAAAATTGAAATCTCTCTCTAAAAATATAGGAATATTTTCGAAATTCATCAAGTTGTGTTACAATATCTCTTAAACGTCAAACCATAGGCAGAAAAAATCAAAATAAAATATTTTTAAAGCCTTAAAATAAATGTGAAGTCCTCTTAAATAAAAGGTTACAGATAATTATTTTTAAGAGAGATTTCTCAATTTTTAAAAAATATTAACATCGCCTCTTGTACAACAAATGCTATTTATAAAAAATTTGAGACCTATAAACTTGTAAGAATACGTATTATCAGATTGATAAATATTAGGATTCAAATACATTTCCTTTCTTTTTATGCCCGAAAGCAAAACCAATTTCGTTGATATGGAGAACTACATGTATAGAGAAAACCATAGAGTTAGAGAAATTTTTTAAATTGAGAAAATGTAAGGGGTTGAGTGAGAATTGACAAAAAAGATCAAGGTTTAAAAAAATTAAAACCCATAGAACATCAACAGTAAGGAAAACGGTTGAAGGAATTAGATCAAGAAGGTGTAAATGTGTGTGTAGGGGGGAGGGGGAGGGGGTATGAAAATTGGGAGATAAAGTTAAAGGAGAGAAAAAAGAATTATTTACAAGTATGTTATCTTCTACACACTTCTTAGGCTTAGCCAGGCGCTCCCCGATATCTGTGCCACTGATTTGCGGCTGCAAGCCAGAGTTTGATACAGGGATGAAAAAAGCCACACCACCATCTCGCTTACATGGCTTCAAACCTTCCTCATATATCTGCTGTTTTATGGCATCGATTTTCTCAGATGGCAGGCACTCGGGCACAAAGCTTTCCAGGGACTCCTCTTTTGTACGTGATCGAGATAGACGCGGGGAGACTTCTTTCAAGGTAATGCTGTTTTTTAAAGTGTCCGTAAGTTTATCATCGATGTCTTCAGGGTAAGGCTGGACTCCATGGTTACTATCCAGGGCGCCTTCTTTGCCTAGAGTACTATCGGGGACTGCGGGATTGTCGTTTGTACGTGCATGGATGAAAATGTCAACTTTTGTTTGAGAATTGTCTCCTAAATTCATCCATTGTTTTTCTTCACCTTGGTACGTTTGCTTCGACGGCGTCAAATCATAGTCGATTTTGGAGTTACTGTCTTTGCTTTTTGCTAAAGTTTCCTCGTATTTCGTGTCTTCTTTGTTTAATATATTTTTGTCATCGATAATATTAGAACACCTAGTCAGTTTTAATGAATCTTCAAGAAGATTGCAATATGGCCTCTTTTCTAGAGGCATATCATGCAATTCTTTTTTCAAACACATTGTCTTGTTAGTGTCTGCAAGATTTTTGTCTGACGTACTACTGCAGTTTTCAAGTGAGGGCTGTGGTTTATTATCCAGTTCTAGAAATTCTTTCGACGATTCATCTATTTGTTGAGTCAAAAAAAGGGCTTTTTCATATAAGTTTGCGCTCAAACAATTGATTTCACAATCTTCATTAGCGATCTTTGGCTTTGTTTCGAATAAGTTCAGCTTGCGATCTTCTGGTGAGTTGCTATTTGCATAGGTGTCTATTACTTTGATCCGGTGCACAGGGTGATATGTGTCGCATGTTGGTACATCCTCAGCAGTGATTTCCTGCTTCTCAGATTTAGTGGTCTCTATTTTATTTAGATTGTACAGAGCATCAGGAAGTCTTTCTTCTTTTACAGATTTAATGTCGTTAGTTTCAGCAGAAACGCTTGTGCCACAGGATGGTAAATCTTCAAATGTGAAGTCTGTGGCAGTCTTTTTTGGTGATACTTGTTGACCAGTAGATGGAATCGAAGACATTTTCTTTTTTTCTTTGACGGCAGCGTCAGAAGATTGATGCAGATCTTCACCTACACCAGGAGTGTCACAAGACCAAACATTGAAAGGTATCTCTCTTTCCGCTGGCTTCAATAAGCAGGCGTTATATTCAGTTTTAGTATGACGCGACTTCTCCTGATGTGTGCTATGGGTGAACAAATCATCTTCCTCAGCAAGTACATTGTGCAGATGTTGGGAATTGTCTTTTGACAGTTTTTTTTCTGTCGAATCACATGGATCCTTATGTAAAGGTCCGAGAGCATCATTGTTATATATGCTGGCGTAAACGGGAGTGCTGTCACCAGTGGTTTGGGGACAATCAAAGTTAAGTCTGTTTTCACTTGAGTTAATGTAGTCCTTCCCAGAACTGAATGCATTGCCAATGTCTCCAGTCGAGTATTTAGCTAATGTTAAAGTATAATCCAATGCGGGTGATTTCTCAAGAGATCCTGCGCTTTCTTTGCTTAAACCTTCTTTGCTTTGTGAGAAACTATTATCCCTGTTCAACGAAATTTTGATTGTCGGCTCTGTTTCATGACTTCTATCAACGAAAATTACATTGGTATACCTTTCATCCCCTTCAACATCGGCAAAAGGTTTCTCCGCGTCGTTTTTAATCATATGCTTGGTTTTCTTATCCTCGATGATATTCCCATTGAGTACCAGCTTTTCAGCTTTGTTCAAAGGTTCTGTTTTTTTATCTGAGCAAATTTTTGTATCCGCATTCCTTGTAGAGTATTTAGCCATAAGGGCTGCAAAGTCAGTGACGGGAGATGAGCTTCGCTTGTATTGGGCAAATGGTTCATTGGTCAACTGCGGTTGAGACTCTTCTGATATTGCGATGTCCCCTTCTTTGTTGTCTGAAAAATGTTGATCTAATAATACATTCGCATATTTAGTCATTGACATTGAACTTTTCTCTTTTTTAGTGGTGATTTCTGTCTGATCAACATCATGCTCATCAATATCACTCTTGCCAGCGTATAGTGCTTCGGGTTTCTCAAGATCAAACTTGCTATCTTTGCCCTCACACGAATATTTCTCATACGAGTTGCTGTAGTAAGTCAAAGTAGAGATTTTTTTTCTCATCTTATTTACTGACTCAGAACAAGTTGCATCAATATCGGTTTTTTCCTCTGAAAAGCCATCAGCGCGTTTGTCTTGCAGTTCTTTAATCGTAGCTGAATATTTCTCCATGAGGCTTTTGTAGTCACTTAATGAGGGCGAGGCTGTTAAAGTTCCATTTGTATCTAAAATCACTCCATCACCAGATAATTCAGATTTTTTCTCCCTGGTTTCAACCAGTTCCGCAAATGGGTTTTCGGTCGAACAAATTGATTTGTCGGCATCTGCGTCTAGATTTGTTTCGTGAGAATAAATCTGTTTGTCTTTGCACCTTGTTGAAAAGTCGGATTTATGCATGTCAGTAACATTCAAGATATTCTCAGAGCATTCCATCCTCATATCGCATATGGTTTCACAACTCTGGTTGAGTTTCTGCTTGACTTCCATACACTCACTTCTTGTTTCAGCGATAGTGTTGGCGGCATCATTCCCAGAAGGCGTTGCTGGTATAGCCTCTGCCGAGGGGTGATTGTTTGGCACGTTTGGCTTCGAATCTACGTTCAAGCTTTTGAAATCAGGAAATATAGTGCCTGCGGCTCCGTTTATTTCATATTGAGAATTCGAAGGAGTAGGCCTGCTTTTTTTTATTTCTGTATTTTTGGGCTCAAGACTGTTTTGTGGTGATGATGATAGACATATCTTGTCTTTGACAGCCTCTGTGATTCCGTGCTCATCACTGTGATGGCTTTCAGATTTTTGTCCTTGTAAACAAGACTCCAAACAGATAGAGTCGCCATGAGTTTTGTATTCTGGGAAACAAGAAGAAGAAGACGTCAGATAGATACATTTTATCTTGATTCGGCTCAAGAAAGATAGAATCTGAATTGTTTATGGCAAGATAATAAACACGTGTCTACATTAAGTTGTGGACTTAGGTTCTTGAAACACAGAGATTAATGTTTGCGAAGATTCAAATGAAGCCAATGGATTTGGATAGTGACAAATATTTATTTAAAAAGTGTTTATTTTAAAATCGTGCATTTCCGCAAGATTATCGTGTAACGTCAACAAAATATCCCATTCAAATTAATCTATAGCTATTGAGATGTTAGATATAAATTTGCTTGCATGTAATGATGCAATTATAGGACTCTCTTGCATGTAAGAAAAAAATAAAGAAACATTATGTTCAAAACAACATCAGAAGTCGAAAGCTTTTGATAAACAAACTCTTGAATATTTTTGATAGGTTAATTTTGTTCTTAAAAGTGTGAAGCCTTCGCCTCAAGCAGAATTATATCAGTTGTAGTCTATGATATCTGAGGTGAGAAAGCACCATGGGTTAACTAGCTAAAAATTACAAACTATTCTTAAACAAAATTCATTACATTTTTGATACTCAGTTTCCAATTTCTAAATGGACACAAATATTTTATTTTTCATCTTAAATTAATAGAAATTAGTTTGGCGATTTCTTTTTGCTTATAAAAATGAACATGAAGTTTAAAGCTGTTGTAGAATACAAACCGTGGCTTTCTCTCTCCTTTCCAGCAGCAAAATCTTTCTCCAGTTTGATTTTGTCGGTGACTTTATATAAGGGTGGTAAAGCGGAGCTGCGCGATAAGCCTGAGCTTGTGAGGTCCCTGGTTGCAGGTGGGTGCACCACCGGCTCATTGATTTGTCCAATAGAGTTCAATGTGACTACCGGAGGCAGACGCACTGGCTGGTTGAGTGGAATCGACGGCTCCGCCACTGACGTAGCTGTTCGAATTGGAGGCAATTTTACTTGGTTCTCAAAGGATAGATAGGTGCATTCGTTTTCTCTATCAGATGAATAGACTGTTGAAAAAAGGCTTTGAGGCTGAATTCTTTGGCAGCTTGGCGTTTTCAAAGGATCTGAAACTATATTCTGGTCGGATGGCTTTTTTGTACTGGAAATTGCCAATGCAGATACATGCGATAAAGTTTGCGTGGATCTTACTTTACTTATCCTTCTTTCAACGCTCTGTGTTGAGAGTGGTCGTGTTGATGGTTTTGTATAATCCGTTGAGGGAGGCCGTGGAAAAGGCATGGCATGGTAACCAGGGCTATGATTAGAAAGAGAGCGAGAGAGATCATGTCTAGAACTACGAGCCAGAGAATCCTGGGATGGGTGTTTCGTAGGGTCAACATTGGATGTTTGTGAGCTTTGAGCCGATGCAGGTCTTGGCTTCTGTGGTTTACCTTTGACGAACAAATTATTATGCGTGCGGGTTCTTTCTACTTCTTGAGGACTTTCATTTTTTAAACATGTGATTTGACAGTTCAAAGATGTTTTAGACACAGAAGATCGAGTTCTTGGGTCTCTGAAACTTCGACATGAACTTTTATTGGATGCTTCGCTTGCATCCATGTCCTGTGATTGACAGCTATTAACTTTATCAACGGATGTCTTTGATTGGTTGCGTCTGGACAAGGATGAGTTTGAAGTGGAACATGAGGCATCTAAAGCTGATGAGCTGGTACTTACGATAGCTGTCACCATGGTCAGAATATCATCTTTCTCATGCATTGAAAAATCGCATGTGGCCGCTGAGTAAGGCCTAGTATTATCTTTCTTGGCCTTGAAATGATATCCAGAAATGATGTGGGAGCAAGACGCAGGTCGATGCTCATCCCGCAGCTTCTCGTCCTTGTCATGGTTATCCTCACTGTATCCCTCACTATCCGGGCGCCAATTATTAAAGCGTCTCAAGCGGTTTTGTGTAGACACATATCTTTGACTTTTTGCTACACCTCGGTCGGGATTCAAATCTAAACTGTCGCGATTTTTTTCCACCTCAGATTCTAGATTCTCTGAGTTGCTCATATTATCTACTTTCAGTTCTGTATTCTTTTCACTGTTATCTCTAATTTCGCGAAGAGCATCTTTTAATTCCATACATTTACTTTCTCCCCATGAAGAATTTGACATTTCAGAAGCATCCATAGCAGGATTTATCGACTTACTTTTGGTTATGTCTCCATTGTCTAAATCTACCAGGCTCATATCGCGAAAACGTTTCGTGGCATCCACAACACACCCTTTTAATCCTTTCGTATCAGCGAATGTTGCTTCAAAATCCATAGCTCCACAAAAATATACTCTTTGTTCTGTGTCTCTATTTTTCTGTTTTGTATTTGCCAGGCAGTCTCCAAAGTGCGCTTTAACATTTTCAGATTTAACACTTAAATCAAGCTCCTTATTTGCGGCACTTAACTCTGACTTTTTTATTTCAGCTGTAGACTTGCTTTCTTCTTCTGTGTAGTAATGCTTTGTTAATTGAACAAGGGTACGATTCAAATTTGTCTCGGATGCGTTGTGGACATCGGCGTCCACTCCAAGGCTATCAGAAATCTGAAGAATTGTTTCGTCCTCACATTCTTGCGTTGGCTGTTGGTCACTATTCTTTGAGCAGTTTGTTTTCTTGCTTTCAAGGGATACAACTTTCTGAGCATTATCAGTCACGAGATCTCCTTGCTCGTGTAAATTATAAGTCTCTGATTTAGATTTTGAACTAAGGATTACAGATGGGTTAGCTTCACCATTTCCATGTCCTTCATGAGGATTGACAACGTTTTCGGAAGAGAGACTTGTTAATGATACATCTGGGGCTACGTTTTTGGTCAGCTTACATCTCCTCTCACCTTGGTGTAAAGGAGCAGGATTTTCAGACTTCTTGATAGAAACCCCTTCTAGTGATTCTTGATCAATGATTTCCTCATTGTTAAGGTGAACATAAGACTCGACAGGTGAAGAAACTGAAGTTGTCACTTTTAAGGGTGTAGGTTCTGTAACAATAACTTTCTCAAAATCATTGTATTCAGGAGACGGAGTTCGCGCATCTCGGGAAACATCTTGATCAGCGTGCTCCAGTTCTACTGCGTTTCCTTTTGATTTCAACTTTTCAAGGCCTGTGGACTTTTCACGAAAACCAGCAGTATCTTTCTCGCCTTCTGGTATTTCCTCATGCCGCCTACCGACACATGACCCCGAGAAAAATCTCCTTCGCGAGTGTAACTTTTTATTTGTTGTGAAAAGGCCAGACATAGAGCTGTCGCCACTGCCTTCAGTTGATACGTACTCGTTTGTCTTTTTGTTTATTGGTGTAGTGACGTTAACGTTTTGCAAGTCTGCAGTATCTTTAGAATTAGATCTAAAGTCTTTTAAGACTGGGCTTATGTACTCCGAAGCACGACATTCGGGCTCAACCTCTGTCGTGTTGAGAAGATTGACTTTGTGCGTATCATTTATAAAAATACGAGTACTTACTTGCACAGGCTGTGTCGGATATATAATATTACCATTTTCTGAAACCACACTGACGGGCTTGCGGTAGTTGGAGATTGGACCGGCCAAAGTGTCGACCTTGTACCCTTCATCGTTATCGCTGTTAGACGATCCATTGTTTATGCGCCTACGAGCAGAGGCGTTGCTCGCACTTTCAGCATTAATTACTCCACTCCTTACAGATCCTCTCCGCGACTGTTTGACCAAAGATGACCCCATAACAAAATAGTCAGAAGAATTTCAAAAGTAAAGGGATAGCTTGCAAGTTTATGTATGGAGTGCATCGCCACACGTAAATACGGTAAAGCTTCCAACTATCTTTCCTTACAACAGAATGCCGACAAAATACTCTATTACTGAGCAGTTTGAATTTTACAACATTATGTTTAAACATTTTCATTCTTGCCCAAACCAGATACTGTGAAAGGGCATAAACAGATTTATATTGATAGATTGTTTGATACATAGTTGTGTGAAAAAACCGAGAAAACATAGTTTTTTACACAGTATCTGAGTGGAGAATGAGTATCAAGTCTTAATTGTAAATATCTTTTTTTTAGATTTAGCATTAATATAAAAGAAAAATGAATTCATACAAGATAACATTGAGTTTACCAAAGTTAGAACGCAAAAACTGAACATGACAGTGAATTTATATATTTAATAATGTAAACAAAAGGTGAAGTCTAATTTCTGCGAAATAAAAAGTACCTCTCTTTTTAGGTGTTTTACGCTTATAAATTGACTTGCTACGTCACAACGCACCCTTCCGGTAGCGCACGTTTTTTACAAGTGTGCGAAAGTGAGCAAAACTAATATGTAGCCTAAATGTTTCGCCTTTTGGCATTAAAGTGTACGAAACTCTATAAAATAATTATCGAAATCGTGCACAATTTTGAATTACATTTTACATGCATGCACATCAAAACAAACTACTGCCAAATTTGGCATGTTAGGAAC
>BLXT01005065.1:1384898-1392398 GCA_019648995.1 Plakobranchus ocellatus
AAAAAAACAATTTACCATTTTCCTTATCACACCCATTCACCAATTAATTTTGATTTGCTTCACAAAACAGTAAAACTACACGTATTTATAAACATAATGACAGAACTAAATATTCATTGAAAGAATACGAGAAATATCGCATCTGATACAGGATAATTTGCACATTTGGTACAATCCTAACAAAGCTGATCACTAAGTGGCATGGTACAGCAGGTGAAAGATTTTGAAGGAAACAATAAATTCACTGATACATGGCTATCCTTGCATACAATGTAAGCGATTCATTTCATTAATACAAAATATGCTTATTGCCAATTCTGGAAACTTAAACAACGCCATGGAAAGATGCGTGAACACTCTTTTCCTATTATGATATTATGCAAAAATTAACATCAGACGCAAATAGGAATAAGACAATGAATGAATACATTCATTTTGCTCTATGGTTTTGAAGATGAAGTAAGCGAAAATATAACGAGTGAAATATTTTAGGATACATATGGAATAAATTTGCCAAGGTAAGTATGCTTTCATACGGTAAAAACAATGAAACTTCGCAAAACCGAAGACTCCTTTAACTGAGATGAAGTGATAAACTTTGTTATTTATGCACAATTGCTCTGCTGAGAAAATCACATAAAACATTTTGTGAACCTTTCAGGTATTCGACTGAGAATGTGTAGTCTTATATTGCCAAAGCCATTCTTGTTAAACGAGCGTTTTCTTTAATACATTTTGTTTTAGGAAACTTAGTGGTTTGCGGTCTGTTTGCATAATGAAGGGTTTTATGTGCAGAAATTTGGAAAATGATTTTAGCCCAAACACCAACGCTACCAATTCTTTCTCAGCTATACAGTATTTACGTTCTCTGTCTAGTAATTTAAGTGAAGCATAATAACATGGGAGCAAAGCCCCATTGTGTTCCTGTAACAGGGAAACGCCGACAGTGAAGTCCGAGGCATGGGATTGCAATACAAAAGCTTTGTTCAAGTCTGGAACATTGAGAACCGGTGTAGCACGCCAGAATCACTCTCACGCCAAAGAGACTCTAGAGTGAGATTGGCGGCCGCCAGAAACACTCTAGAGTCTATGTGGCGTAAGCCCCGCCCACGCTAATCTTACTCTCTTCACGCTAAAATCACTCTACTAAGGGAAATTACTCGCGCTTGAAAACTTCAATTAATCGAGATTTATCTACCAATTAATCTGCACAAATCCGATGTTTCAAAGCCCTAGCTGGTTTAAATAAAGGCTTATTACCTCTTTTTAAAAAGTTTCCAAGCAAAGCGAAAACATAAACAACAAACAAACATACCCCCTTCCCCACCAGCACCCCTTGGATATTGTTTTGCTTTGAGTTAGTTTGACTTCAATCTGTCTGTGACCACGATATAGCCGATATGAAACGTAACGATTAAAGACCAGTTATTTTCCAAATTGTATTTGAAAAAAATAAGTGCTATTTCTCCCCACAGATATTTTATGTTTCCAGCTCTGACGTTTTGATATTATTGTTTTTGTTGATTTGATGAACATAATTGCTAGAATTATGTATAGGCCTATAAGTTACCATTACGATACAAAGAATGAGATGGTTTTCCTACATGGTTGGTTAATTTTAATGTTAAATATATAAAATTATAAATGGATTTTGGTAAATTTTTCAGGATAGCTTAGTAATCACACAAGAAACAATTAAAATTGCAGTGGAAATCGATGCATCAAATACAGGTTTGCATTTTGCATCTTTGAAAAAATTCAATTCTCAATTTGATAGTGAGCGTTATTCCAAAAGTTAATCAAACATTACTTAATGTCAAAGAAGAAAGAAAGAGGCTCAAAGTAAATCTTTACTCCAAGTCAGATGCAATAAAAAACACCTTTTATTTATTTATTTTGTTTGAGGAATACCGTCGTTTGAATGTGCACATTTAGTCTCAAGCTGGTTTTTTTTTTTGTTAGAAGAATACTGCTGTTGTGAGTATCAGCCTGTGCTTTGGTGGGGAAATGCTGTCCTGTCTACTAGCAGTTTGGACTATCTCCTATACAGTGAGAAAAATGCAGAGATCTTTGTGGAATCATGTTTGCCTTTACAAAGCGCAAAAAGGATGCCTGGGAGCGCTTGTGGCCAGTCGTCGACGAGAGAAGCATCATGACAAGCTTCATCACCAGGTCCTGAATCGTTCTATTGCTTCGCTCAACCTGCCCGTTAGCTTGGGGATAGTAGGGACTTGCAACTTTCTACTTGACAGCTGGCAATCTGTGGACTTCTTCAAATATACTGTTAACAAACTCGCGGCCTTTGTCGTTAATGGATATTGAAAATCCATGGCAACAAAATGTAATTATACAAAAAGTGTGCGACTCCTTCCGCCGTTTTTCTGTGCAATGCTTCTGCTTCAGTGTGTTTACTAAAATAACAGCGACCACATGCAAGTGAACTCTTTTTTAGATAATGGTATGAAGCAAAATGTTGACTCCAACAACTAAAAGACTATGGATGTGTTATATTTCTCCAGGACGAAGCTGCTCTTATTCTTTTTTTAAGACAGGCCGCTCTGCGGTGGCAGCGATCACATGCTTTAATGTTATTTCTTACATATTTACGGATAGATAGCCACCACATTCATGAAGCTATCTTTTACTTCGTTTGATCAAAACAAGGTGACTTCTAAGAGCATTGGATTCTACACTGTTACCAGGGCCTGTATGAGCGCCTGCGACAGTGTTTTCTCTTTCCTTTCCGTCTCTGATGACTCTTAAAGATGACTCTGCATAACATTTTAAAGACATCAATAATGATTAAATAGAGGAATTATTACAACGAAAAACAAAATGCACACACACATACGCACATACACTTTAAATTATTTCATACAATAGCCTAGATACCGGAAGGCTTATTAAATTCAGTTTCATAGGTGCACAAAGTCATCTTTTCTTTAATCAATAAAATTTAAGAACTCTTTTTCTTTCATGTGAAAACATTTCCATTCAGCTTATTACACTGCAGGCACATTTTGATCTATGAATTCACCTAACATGTCGGAGTTAGTATCGTTCTTTTTTAAACTCTCATATCTCACATGTCAGCTAGATCCGGTAATAAGTAACTGCAGAAAACGATTCTCACACACCCAACACTAAGCCCATTGTAAAAGCATGAGCTGTTCAACACTTTCATTTTGAGCATGAGAATTGTGCAGGCACAATTCCAGGAATACAATGACGGACGAATTCCAGGAATACTATGACGTCAGACCCACAAAAGGATTTCAGATTTGGAATGAAATGAACTCAGTTTGATTTCCATGCTTGACCTTACGGTGGAGATTGCGTCCCGCAAATACCGGTGCTCGCCTGAAATTTTTCTTTATTCCAAGATTACCATATCACGAAGATGGATATATTTTCTTCTGAAAGAAATCTTCAATTTCATCAAAAGTGAAAGCCATTTCCTCCTGCGACGAACAACAACTGTAGGGGATTATTTTTTTTTTTTCTGTTTACAGTTATCCTCCCTTGGGGTAGAGTCGTTTTCGCGTAGACAGAGTCAATCTGGCGGCCGCCAGACAGACTCTTAATTACTTTGGCGGCCGCCAGGCAGACTTTAGAGTGTCTTTGGCGGCCGCCATTCAGACTCTAGAGTGTTTCTGGCGGCCGCCAATTTGACTCTAGAGTCTTTCTGTGGTAGAGTCATTGTAGCGTGCTACACTGGCGTTTCGGTGAAAAGGGACTTTAAACCACTAAGACTAGCATTCGGCCGTCCACGCGACTTTGTTAGGAGCTCTAGCTTCTATGAGTTTAGTAATAGGTTGAGCGAGTTTACCGAAACTTTTTGCGAGGCGTCTGCAACAGTTCAACAGAAATAGGAGGCGTTTAGCTTCTGCATTTATCAAAGTATCTCTTCAAGGAGTTGCCATCATGGTATGTCCTTAACTTTGGGCCGATCTTGCAAGTGTAATTATTTTTAGTCTGTTTCTGTACTATCTCATAAGGCCTACGATATGTCATGAATAAGTTATTCCTAACTTTTGGTAACAGGATTGGGACTCCCTCTCTTTTGTCAAATACTCTGATTGCACTGCGGTGCCTATTCTTTTGTTTCATCGCACATTTGGTTGTTCATTACATTTGCCTTGGCATACGTGACATGAAGTGATGTAATTTGTTATGTCAGTCGTTATATTAGGCCACGAAAATCTCCTGAATATTCGCTTTATAAATGAAACCCTTTTTCATATAATAGGGTCCGTGTCCGTTAGCTTTCGCTTTAAATAAATCCAAAAACCTATCTTCCTCTACTTCCTTTCTAAATGGATTATAGTCCAAACAATTTAGTTCTGTTTTTGGTTCATCTTGATCCTGATCGGAAGCGCTAGTCGTATCTGCTCTACTATCTATTCTTGTTATTGCGTTAGCGTATCTAGGCTGTTCTTTTCTATCATTATCGGTGTTGCTGTCATTCGGCCATTCTTTCAGTGGTCTGCCTGAGACCTTGCCGTGGTTTCCTATAATTAAATCTGCTATGGGATCCTCCACCACTAATGCCTCTAGGATACCTGTAATGAAGGGCATCTCAGCATGGATTCTGGCTACCGGGAAGTCCTTAACAGAACCATCAAACTACCTACATTTGGCGGAATATGGCAAATAGTCCGACCCGGCTATCTTATTTTTCTTATATGGCATGTACGTTGCTGCTTGTGTCACGCAAACAGCTGCCTTCTCTACCGTTTATTTTGGCCTGCATTATAAGTAACCTTATAGCTGTGTACGGGTTGTTGCAGGAAGCATTTGTATAGATATGAAATGGATATTAAGATCTAGAAGACCTATTGAAGTCTGAGGGATTACTCTGCCAAAACAAATCACCAGTGCGTCTTGGTGCATAGTTGCGTGACCAATATGGTGGTCTCTGATTGTGTCTATAATACTGTCTGTCGTTATTGCGGATGTAATGGTAGTCACCGCGTTCTGCACGATTGTCCATTGGTCTGCTAGCCTGATACCAGCCCTGACGGCTTTGCTGTGCGTTAAATATCTCTTCACTTCTAGCTCTTACTGTGGGACCTTCACTGAAATTTTGATGTTGGTCCCTGGCAGTCTTTTTGCTATGCGAGTCCACTTTATCGGCTTTTATGTACGAGTTTCCCACGTTAAATATTTTGCCTAACTGGAGGTCGGGATTGCGTCACAGTAGTTATTGACGATTGATTTGACTGCTTGGACGTCTTTTGGTTTGCGCTCCTTCACGAACGTCACTATGTGCTCATTCAAAGAGTTATAAATTTGTACCCTAAAAAAGGTTTTTTTTTCTTTTCAATTATCCAATTCCAGCCATGAATCCAGAAGAAGTTCCATTCTTGTCACAATCTCGTTTATGTTTTGTGATTCCAATGGGATTGCCTGCCGAAACGATCCATGGTATTCCTGCGCTGTGCATTTATATTTTTTAAGAAGCGCGCTCAAAGTTTTTAAAGCGTCACCTGTAGTTAAATTTGATAGGGCAATAAATTTCTTTTGATCATTCCATTCATATGTTTTGAAGTGCATCTCTAAACGAAATTATAACTATCAAAAGTGTCGCCTGTCTTTGGTGAAAAGGTAGAGATCCTCGGCAGTTTAGCGAAAATGTCGCTATTAGGGTCGCAGTTAGCACCGTGACCATTAGTTCTACTTGTATTCTCAGCTGTGAGTGTCTTTTTTCTTCATGCTCATGTTTCAGTTTCAATTGCTCCAGTCGCAATTGTTTTACCTCTAGTTCATGACTTCTTAACTTCTCCCTTTCTCCCAATTCATAAGCTCTCAACTTTTCCTTTTCTTCCAATTCATGGGCTAACTTCTTTTATTCTAATCCATAAGCTCTCAGCTTTCCCTTTTCTTCCAATTCTTTTTGCCTTTCTCTTTCTCTAACTCTTTCTTTCCTGGCCTGCCGTTGCTATATATAGCTAATCAATTTATCATTGGTCAGCTCTAACTTTTTTCCTTGGGCTAAAACATAATCGAAGTCAGCGTCTTCATCCATAGTGAACACAGTATGCTAATCTTCGAGCAAGACACGTAAATGGTCAATAATCTAGCGTCACCAGATGTATACTATGTTGCAGTTGCAATGAAGTAACAGCAAATAAAAAAAATGTGATTTCTTGCAATGATTGCAAATCACAATATTGTATTTCTGACAAATTTTAAAAAAAAGAACGCAGTATATAGGAATTGGGGGGAAAATGTCATGAACAACAATAATACTACGCACAGATTAACTCGGCGACAATTTACCAGACAGTAAAACAAAAAACAAAACAAAAAATAGGACAAATAATACGAACGGAAGACAAATGCTCAACAAAAACAAGCGAATATGGCTTGGCAACGTTTGTACAAGATAGTAAGAAGAAAAACGGGAAGAAAACTCGATCAGTCACACCGACAAATAATTACACCAAAGTAGAAGTGAATAAAAACCAGACAGTTACGACAACAAAAGAACGTCCATGGTTATTTAAATCATACCATCACTACAACTTCATTTAGAGAAAATATCATAAAGCTCACAAAACCAAAATCTCCAACGGCAATTTCTATAAAATAAAATTTAAATCAGATGAGTTAAAATATTTACGCTTAAGGCTACTGGTATGTTTTGATTTTTTTTAAGACGAGTCCTAAAATTAACCGTCAAGTATACTACTTACGTTATAAAAAAAAAATTAGCACTCAGTGTTATGACTCTCAATAGGTACAGTAACTGACTGTACTTTCTTTTTAATGTTACAGTGTGTGCCTAAACCAAAATCGAAGTTAACAGATAAAATCAATAGGAAGGATGTAAGTAGAAAAATTAGCGACACGAGCTCTATGTTCTCCTATGGCAAAGATGGTTGAATAATAAATTAATGGTTGAAATACTAGAGATCAATCTCCCAATCTCTTGCAAAAAAAAAAAAAAAAAAAAAATATATATATATATATATATATATATATATATATATATATATATATATATACAGAATTAAAATGAGTTGCAGCTGGCAGAGCGGGGTAACTAATATTAACTTAGTTATAAATTATAAATATAAAAACGTTATGTACCTCTGTCTTGCTTGTACTTGCCACTTGGTATAATCCAATGAAAATTAATATATGCACTTATTAAAATTATACCACACAAATTCAGGCGAAGTATCAGCAGGGTGAAAATGGAAATAACACACGCCGTAGTTGGTCCAGTGAAAAAGCTCTAATGGGTGATGATGAAGAACCAACGAAGTGGGGCTGACAAAGTCGCAAGTTGACTGTATCTGCCTGAACACTGGTGAGCAGCTTGGTGTAAAAAGTCTGATGAGATGAAGGGTGACGGCTGGCACACAGGATCAAGTGATGATCAAATTCCAGGTGCAATAATAGTGGCAGTGGGATAAGATCCAAAGAAAATCGTAGACAATCAAGACGATTTGAAACTGATGAATGAGTAAGCCGCGACGATGATAATTATGG
>BLXT01005065.1:1394898-1397398 GCA_019648995.1 Plakobranchus ocellatus
ATTTTGAGAAAATTAACCAAAAATCCAAAGTTTTACTAACCGTTCATGGAACAAGATGTGGCTCACAAGTTTTTGTTGTAATTTATTTTTAACTCAGCACCTTTTAACTCTTTGGCTTTCACAAATTTAATGTAAAAAAAAACCCTCCCTTTGAATGTTTTCAGTATTTCCTACCATGTATGGCTTTTTCTATAGTGATATTTCTGTTGAAAAAAAAGCCATCAAAAAAGTTATTATTACGTTAAAGGGAAATTTTCTCGTGTTCCCGTCATCATCTTGATATTTTTTTGTATGTGAAAAAGCCATGTATTAATTTAATATTAACATTCACCCTTGAATCCTATCCCGTCTTGGTTTGGTTTTTTTTCTTCAGAAACACTGCCTCTCTTAAGACCTCAGGAAGTAAATCTGGAAACAAGAAGACTTCTAAAGGGCAGGCGTCACTTTCCTCTTCCCGAATCTCTAAAAACAAAACGTCAAAGAAAAAGGGTGATGACTCTGAAGGAGGCTCGCCATACAGTCGGAGTGGTCCAAGTCCTTCCCCTTGTTCCTGTGGTTCAAACTCTTCCGGGTCAGTTGGTTTAAACAAGGGTGTCATGGATTGTGTTGGAAAACGTTGACCTGTCATTAAGAACGAGCCTTTGAGTACCGAATGCTTTATTGAGTGATCAGACAGGCCAGTGTAAAAGCAACACCAGAAAGGGGCAATACATTGGTCAGGAGGAAAGAGTTCATGTTAAAACTTTATATCCGGGTGTAAATGGCAACTTTTTGTGGAAGATGGGAAAATGAGGTAAAAGAAGAGATTAGTAATTTTCAATCATGCTCTTTTTTAAAACTCTTTTATGATAGGCCAGATTAGTAAGTGTGAAGGAAATCAAGAGAATCAAAGATTTGAAAAGAAGAAAAAGGCATTATAGCAAAAATTGCCGTTGTAACAACTCATAAATTATGCACATTCTTATCCTAAAAGAAATAAAACTTTGTTATTAATTACTTTTATTTATATTTTAATTATCGCAATGTATAGATAAGCTTAATTAACTCACTAGTATTTCCGAAAGTATAACTGGATTTGGACACTTCGGCGACCCAGATCTCGGGGGCAGGGGTAAGCTTGGGCCGATCATATAATTTGAATCCATGCAAAAATTGAAAGAAAAAAGTCGCGTTTTGGCATGATGTTCTTCTCTTCTAAATCAATGTTCAAAGGTGCTTTAAATTAAAATTGGGATTTAATAATATTAAATGAACCCTTTGACCCGTCATCATAGATGTGCTACCTCCCAAAACCGTTATGTGATTTCAAAATCATATTCTGTTGTCGTTTATGTTAATTTTTTTCCTATGGATTTTTTTTCGATTTTTCCCCTTAGAGCTTTTAAATGTATTTCAAACAGACTATTTGTAATTTCAATAAGAATAAAGGAAAAACAGATGCATCCTCAATTTTATTTGTCTACCGATAAGAAGCCTATAATAACAAATGTTGCATTTTTTGTGTTGTTTATTTTTGGTTTCATTTTCTAATGCACTCTGCAAAAAACAGAATCTAAAAATCGTATTTCTCTCATTAAAAAGACTATAATATATTTATTATATGAATGACCACAAAATTGTTTGAATTTTAGGTCGGATGACATTTTCATCGACATAGAATCGCAAAATCCTCAGGCGTTTATGAGGACACCTGTGTCTTGTCCAACCGGCAGGTTAGTATAATGGTTTAAGAGAAATCTTTAATGTGAATGAGGGTGCTTATACCAGTGGTAGTTGTATGAGATTATTATATTAATGTACCAATCAACACACTTACCTTTGATCGAAATGAGATTAATCAGGGTACACGTCATAGTATTTGATAGCTGCTATGGCAGATTAAGTGATGAGATTTTATTTTATACAAAAACACTTTTGCAAAAGAAAAAACATTTTAAAATATTTTTAAAATCCGACTGAATACTTCCAAGACCATCTAACTGGTGTAAGATTTTAAGGAAATATTACACCTTGAAGGAAACGTATCAGAGACCAGTATCAAAAGCTGTTGTGTCGATAATTTTGTTGTGTGAATGATTCATTATTTTCCTGATAGAGGTTCTGAAATAAGAAACAATCAGCCCAAAATGGCAACAGGAAAAAAATAGTGTAAAAGAAGAAGAGGCTTAGTAATAAATAAAAAATGAATTGCAAATGCTTTTTCAATTATGATTTTCAACCAACAAAGTGTTTCCTGGTCGGTTGCAGCTGTAGGCGTATCCGGGTGACAGTAAATAGACGGAGTTCTTCCACATCCACATTCAAAAGGCAAAGTCAGCCCGCCAGTAAGAAGAGTTCAATGATAGAGCTTAAGGAAAAGCTCCAGGAGAAGGTGGATGAAGACCATGAACCAGTACCCGTAATCTCTGATGAAGAAGAAAAAAAAATGTCCTATACTTCACTCCCAGAGACATTACTCGAGGCTGTTCCTTCCGAACACGTATCGGAAACACCTCCGGAG
>BLXT01005065.1:1420427-1431756 GCA_019648995.1 Plakobranchus ocellatus
TGATCCAACGACACTTTGCAAGCCTGGTATAAGATCAAAGAAACTACGCCGGTCTACTTCAAGGGCAGTTACAAAAAAAAAAAAAGAGTATCAACTTTCCATCGATGCCGCTTTTTTGTATTGTGTGAATGGAAAGAAAATCGCACAAAATGAAACAAAAGCACAAGCCTATAGTTAAACAGCCAAAGTGTAAAATTTTCCCCATTGGCGGGATGTATTACACCTAAAGCAAAATGCCGGCATGTATGCATGAAGCACCGAGATCAATAACACAGAAGCTGCTCGGTCTCTTTATACAGAATGTTGAATAAACGTTATGGACTGCAAATTGGATACTTGGGTTATGTCGAAAGTAATTTTAAAATGTTCAGTGCTGTTTAAATAGGTAAAGAGTAGACGTCGGTAATATTGCATGGATCCAACGGATATAACGAGATAATTTTTTCCGTCCATTGGGACAACTGAGCGGGATTTTAGCTGGGCAGCCCGGAAAACGGAATTTATAGGCTTTCACCGGGATTTTTCCCGGCGAAAACGAAAAGTTGGCAGGTCTGAACTAGTCTTGTTCCCCTAGAGACTGTTCAACTTCAAGTGATCACCTTTATGTTGATATCTAGCTCACTCAACATCACTACTATGATCCAAATCCTTCGATTAAAATGAATTATTCTAATTCTTGGTATAAAATGAAGCTATGAAATCATAATAAAAATTGTACTTAGTGTAAATAAGTTTGATTGATAATGAGCAAGCTTGCCTAAGCTTAAAAAGTTGTTCAAAACAATTTTTGTTGACTTTGCATTCAAGTTTTGTCATGAGAATGTTTCTTGTCCTACTAAAAGTAACATGGCCATGAGTCGATTTTCTATCATTGGTTTTAATGTATTAAATTTATCTGTTTTTATTAACGATGTGTGTTATTAAAGCAAGACAAAACCCATCTACTCTATCCCGATGTAAAATAATAATTCTAAACAAAATAATCCGAGTTCTGCGCTGCTGAAATCCTATGAGGAACGTGATTACCGTTCGTCCATTTTGTGTAAAAAAATAAAACCCCAAAACACCAAAAAAAAAACGAATGTGGTGTTTAAACGAATGCCAAAAAAACGATTGTGTTTTACTATTCCATTCATATTATATAAACGTAAGCCAAGGTTTCCAATTTCGATTTAAATCTTTGTTTTTGTGCTGGTTTGTATAAGCACTGAACATTCATCCGATATCGTGGAGAACAATCCTCACACAAATCAACAAGGCTAAGCCTAGAGTGTTTCGTAAATATACCGGAACAAGTGCCTTCTACTTTTTATGAAGGTCAAACGGCCATTTCCGCTTGCTTCCGCTTCCAAGAAATATGGTCGCGCCCATAAGTCGTAAAATTAAAATGTTGTCCTTAAAACTAGATAAACGAACGTTCCTTACTATATCGAAGGAAGTATTCTTTGGAGGGCTTTAAATGCACTTTAATGAGTTAAATAACACTTTGAAATCATTGTTTACGTGTTAAACAATGTGCACAGCTCCTTGCATGGGTAGACTTATCATTACTCTAGTTATAAAGTTAGATGAAACTGAAAGTAAAGATGGGTAATTACGAATAATTCGTCCAGCGAACGTTCTTGGCATAACTCACTTTAACAAATATACTCATCGATAAATTTTTTAATCCTTTGTGTAATTTCACATATTTGAAGTGTTCAGGAATAAATATGTTGATTAAGAACATCATAACATTATAAATCTAGAGTTAATGAAGACATGTGAGGAATGTTTTTGGAATGGCAATTTGGTCTGTCCAAGTAGCATTCCTGACACTTGTTTTCCCAATTAAAATTTTTTTAATTGTTGTTATTCCTCACAAAGGTTCTGCTGATTTAAATACTCATGATTCAAGTCTTTTGACTCCATTTCAGTCAGATAAATGTAATAGATGACAAAAAATAACACTTTGAAGATCTACTTTTTGTCCTGTGGCATTCCTTTCGTTTTTCACATTATTGGCTGTTATTACAAAGTCCTACACTTTTTCTTAAAATTTTGATTACAGGTATGTGGTAAATTGCATGGGTTACTTGTTAAACATATTAATACTATTATATGGAGGAATCTGTATTTAGGAATACTAAAATAAGTAATGCTAGAATTAGTACCATGTTTGTCCGTGCTTTTGTGGAAACATTCCTCACAAATTTTTTGAAAAAAAATTAATATTTTTCATTTAAACATTCTCTTTTCCTTAAGAATCTTTGAATGTATTGCGCTCTCCTTCACTTATTTGTCAGGATTCCTTTTGGTAAATGAAATGTATTTTTTTTAATAGGGAGAGAAAATAAAAAAGGAAAATTTTGTCCATTTATGAAGGGTAACATTCCTCACAATTCATAGCTCTTATTTCATATAATATTGATTTTTAACAAATTTTTTTTTCATGGTGTTTTTTAAGAAAATTAATCAAGTACAGACATGATGTGTACTTCTGTATTTCAGGTGTTCATTTTATTGTATTTAAGTTTTTGTTTATCACTGTCACATTCCTCACATTCTTGAGTGACATTATTGCATCATCAATCACAAGTTTGTGAGCAATCATCAAGTTCTGAAACTTACATACATGAAAGATCAAATATTGCTCTTTAAGACCTGTATAGTTTAACCAATGTGAAAATAAAATGAAAATTTGACATTAATGTTACTTTTTGTAAACAATACTGGTGAACTTAGCCATATACATGATCTTTAATTTTAACGTGATCTACACAGTGATCAAAATTTATGTAACATTGGGTCAAAACCATGGCTAAGTGGCGAATGTTTACTTAAACTCTTAGGTTGTGATTGAAGTCTTAATATGGCACTGTGTTTTTCAATAACTTCAAAAAGAAAAAAAAAACCTTTCAACTTCATGCTTAACTACATTTCTAGACTAGTGCTGAGTTACTCTAGTTTTCAGATCTTGATCTAGAGTTCTTCAGAAGAACTTCTTAAGATCTAAATCTAGTCTAGCCATAGAGATAGATAGTCTATGTATCTTTTAAAATAGCATTATTTGGAAAAAAAAGATTTTTTAAAGTTACAGATGCATTTGAATTAGGGGACGTTCAAATATAATCTTACACCTTGGAGTCCCAAAAAAGGTGTAAAGGTGTTGAACAGCACCTTAAGCAAAATCTAAATCTGAAAGTTTCAAAAAGATTACAGAAAGTTAATATATGCAATCTTTAATGTTTATTGCAGCAATCCACTTTTTAGGAGACACACATGATACCAACAGGGGAACAATGTTAGCAATTCAAGATCAGGGATGAACAGTACAAATTATGATAATTTTTAGTAATAACAAATGAAATCCAATATATGATCAACAATCATTAACCCTTTCCAACCTAATGCGCCCTAATGCGACATCGCCCGGTCCAGCCTAATGCGACATACACCCCTCCAACCTAATGCGACCTAAAGCGTCCTCCATTGCCTCGTTGTTTACTATCGCCGATAGTAACGAAGTCTCGGGGTCAACGTTACTTGGATATAATTATGCAAATTTTGCGAGACTTGAGCTCTTTCCGTTACTGAATAAAGAGAGAGTGAAAATGCCCCTTCTGACGTCCGATTCTCGACAGTTGAACCTCATTTCCTTGCCGTTTTTCGATACGTTTCTAGCTTCAGTGGCCTTTCAATTCCTTTAATCGTATTTTATTAAATATACTTGGATTAAGATGTTGAACCTGATATAGCATAAACGAAGATATCGAACAATTACCTCGGAAAAAAGTCATGGTCGCGTCGGCAGCGAGTAGATCTAGGCCTGGATCTTATCTAGATCTAGTGTCTCGATCTAGGTCTTTTCAAGACCACTTGTAAATGTTCCAAAGCTGGAATTTTGGACAATTATAACCATTACCTCTTTTTTTTCTCCCAGTTTTGTTTCTTCTTCTCAGTTCGCTTCCTGCTCAAGTTTAATTTCAATGAAATACACACCAAAATTTTGCACCTCGGCTGTTACTAGTTAATATTACAGTCAGGAAAAGCGAAGAGAGAAAATTTTGTTGGTTCATGATTTTTTTCTCCCACCAAGTTTTATTTTCCCCCAGACATGTATACATTTTCTGAAAGTTCATTTATTTTTCTAAATTATGATATTTTTTCCCCATTAAAATATTAGGTTTGCAAGCTTTAACAAGTCATTAAAAAAAGAAATTATGTTTTTCGTAAGAGTTATGTCCCCTGGCTTAGACACCAGCTTCTTAGGGCATGGTTGCTCCTTAGCGATTAAGACTTGTACCTATGGCACACTGTTAGGTTGGAAAGGGTTAAAAGATATGTTTCAAGAAAGCACCCTAAGCATTCACTCATTCTCTTGACAGATTAAGTCTGTGCGAATTATCAAATAAACCGGCCAACAAATTAATATTTCCGATTTCACATCTTTTGCTAAACTACAAAATTAAGTGGATTGTTCCAAGCAATAATTTTGTAATTATCTACAGTCCTCAAAGCGAAGACAGAAACTAAATACTTATGTCTGTCACAAAGTTGATGTTGAGAAACAAGGTCTTGTTCCAGTGGTCTTTGAAAAATGTAGATTGATTAGTTACCAGGAGTGACCTGGACAAGTAGCAACAGTTACAAACGATGTGGCCCCTCAGCTCATAAGTTAGGAAACAGGAACAATTAGGGCATCCAGAAAGCAGAATAGGCCTCCACTGGGACATTATTCTTGTACTTGAAATTAGTAATCCAATTGTAGAAAAGTCCACAAATGCACAGCTTGTAGAGATGATGCCGTCAGAAAATTAATACAACACAACATATAGGTATTGGCGATGACCTCAGGCATTATTGTAAAGATCTAAAGGCTCACTAACTTGCATTCTACAAGAACAGACAATCATGTATTGTTGAGCCCTCCTTAACATCCACGACTATGGCAATAAATCGAAATCAAGGGCTATCAAACACGGAAATTTTTTACCTCCCACAGAAATTCTTGAGATAATAAAAATGCGCTAAAATTCAACTATCACCTTTCAAATTCTGCTCTCCAGAAAATGAAATACCACTCCTAAAATGAGGACCTTTGTGCTAAATCAATAACTTAGCATGTGCAAAAGAAAAAGTCTTGGTAATTCAAACAGGCCCCAAGGACAAAATACATCATCAGCAACAGGATCAGTTTGAAACCTGTTATTCACTGAACATGATAATCTACCATAGCTTCACAGAATTTTCACGAAAAATACAGTGCACTCTCAATTTATCAACATGGGGACCATCGATATCAAGTCAAAATTATAATGTCAATGTACAAAAATACAAAGACAGGGATGGAAAATTCACCTATTGTAACCTCACCTCTCCTTTATTCACCGTACCAAGTTTTCAGTGTTACGGACTTTAGAAAAATAAGTAAAGGTACACTACAAAAACAATTGCTTTCCTCTGTGCACTTGAAGCATTGCATTGATAAGTGATGTGAAAATTCTTCAAGAAAAGAATTTTTGAAACAAACTTGTACTCAGAAAGCATAAAAGAACATTGAGGGCCTTCCTGTTGCTGTTGCCCCTCCTCTTGCCCCAAGCGCAATTCAAAATCTCGACGCTTCCGCAGCAGTTGGAGCTCAGCCTCTTGTTTTTCTCTGGCAAGCTGCAGTTCTTGCCCCCTTTCTTGAGCCTTTTCAGCCAAAAATGCCCTATAAGGAAGCAAAAAAAGACATGAGGTAAGCTTAAAAAAAAAAAGTAACACATGTACTGAAAAGCTTCCATCACCAAACCATTTTCAAGAAAATATATTGCTAAAACATAGCATACTTCTCCCTGATTTTGAAGATTGACTATTTGAAGCATCATCTGCATCACACACATTATTCATGTGTTTAAGTTCCATATTTGAAGATAATTTAACAAAATGAAAGCACTTTTACTACTTTTGCTGGGGTGGGAGCATAAAATGTTAATGTAAAATAAGCCTGATTAATGCCTTAATGGTCTCCGGTTTGATGGCCCCCTTCAATCATAGCTATCGATATTATTTTATATAACCACTTTTGAAACAAAAAAAATATGCCTTTTCATTCTTTGAAGGATAATTTTTTATGGCTAGTCTCACCAATTAATCCTGGTTAACTAAGAATAAGATAGAAATATTTTTTTCTCTCTCAGGCTTTGGCAGCTCAGCTGTTGTGTTTATTTAAAACAAAGTGACCTCTGGCTTTCAGGCCCTCATCAATTCAGGGCGATGGTGGCTCCCCCACCCCCAACATTTCTTCTCATGAAATTTTTTTTTGCTATACCGAATTCTGTATTAATATGAAGGTTCCCCGCGATTGCTCCTGGTGCTAATAGTTGTGATGTAAAGGATAATTCCAGATTTCTTTCATGCCATGTCTCAAATTGAAAAATCCCTTTCGATTTTTTTTTTAAAGGACTTGGTGTTAAGAACCTGGCTCCACCCTGAAATTTTTTTACCATTCTCAAGTGGACATAATATCCTTACAAAGACATGTTCAATGAAGGACACACTTCATGCATTTCGACTCTCAAATCATTGGTGTTTAAGTTAAACTTTAACCTGCTGCAAAAGCTTGTTTTCGTATAATGAAAAAGTCTCACATACAACTTAGACAACAAAGCATGTCCTTAATATTTCTCCAAATACAGTGCATACCTGATATATCGACATTGAAGGTTCCGGACAAGTTATGTCGATATAAAGGAAACCTTTTTGAAAGAAGATTTGGTTGTTGATAGAGGTGAATTTCATTACAGAATGCTTTTTTTTTGCATAAAAGGAAGCTACTACGCAGTCACAACAGTTTTTGCAGTTATTTCCCTTGATTTAAAAAATCGATAAAATGGACCCCTCATTTCTTTTCATAGCAAAGTAATTTAAAGTGATTGTTTGGCCCCGGTTGGGTTAAATTTAATTTCGTTGACCCTGCATTTTATTGTTAGCCTATCGCATTCACCTGCTACACCCTTCTGAAAAAGTCAAGCAATGTTTTTTGTTTCAAATTTGCTGAGCTAATTTCTTCCACTTTATCTTCAATAACCCCACCAAGAAGTTTCCTTTTTCCTGCTGCTCAGCAAATCGCCAGAGGGTTGCTATTGCTGCCCTTGCCTCTCCTGGTGTTACCTTTTTCTCGGTCTCTTCTATCTGGGGCTCTTCATCTGTGTCTGACTCAGGTTCATTCTGAGAGTGCAAAGTCTGCACTATCTCAGACACAGAAACCTCTGCTGCCGTCAGAGACAAAATCTTGAGCAGAAGTCTCAACAGATGTCATAGCAGCTAGTGCCTCTATTGCCTTCTCCAGTTTACTTGTTCCCTCATAAGGAGCTAGTGGCACATCCTCTGCTGTCTCTCTGTCCCAGCTTCCTTGAGGAATCCAGCATGACGAAAGCAGTTTTTTATTGTTTTCTCTGTCACTTTATCCCAAGCTGACCTCATATCGTACAGGGCATCAAGGACAGAGATTCTGAAGGTCCTTGAAGATGTAGGCTGGGTAGTGGCCGATGACATCTTGTCCTTGAAATGGTCAAGATATTTCCTCACACTGTCACAGTTCGGGTGCGGTAGTGATGCTTGAAAGAATTTATTATACCCTGATCACACGGCTGTAGGTGGCATTTGGCGGCAAAAAAAACAAGTTTGATGCTCCTCAAATCATCAATATTTGGGTGCGCTGGGCAGTTGTCCACTACCATGGCTGTAGATCTGCCCTGCAGAAGGAATTTTCTGTCAAGTTTTTGCAACCAGTTTTCAAAGATGGCGCCAGTCAACCATGCCTTTTTGTTTGCTGTATATTCAACTGGCAGATTTTTTACATTCTTCATGCACCGCGGCGTGAGCGATTTTCCAATGACCAGCAGGGCAATTTCTCCGTGTCTGACATGTTAGCAGCAATTAAAACTTCCCTGTATTCTTTGAGGAGTAAAGGCAGGTCGTGCTCTTTCCAGGCATTAGTGATTGTGCAGTCGACTGCAGCACCCTCACCACTGACAGTCCGGAGGGCAATTCCGTGTCAGCGCTTGAAGCGTTCAATCCACCCGACGCTGGCAGTGAAGTCTTTCATTCCTAATCAATAAGTTCAGCCTGACTAGTTAATTTGACAGTGGAGCACTCATTGCCCTGGCTTGTTTAAACCACAGGAACAAGGCTTGATCAATGTCTAATTTCTCTGTAGTTCTCTGCCTTTTTCTGTCCGGTTGAAACTCCGTTGTCAAACCAAGTCTCTCTAAGTTGGCTCTATTCTTAAGAATTGTTGACAACGTGTTGTGTGGGATTCCTTACTTCTCAGCCATCTCTTTTTTGGTGCTTTGTTTCTTGTCTACATCGGCAAGAAGTTGTAGCTTAGTCTCGATGCTGAGATTTTTACGTGTTCTTTTTTGCAGAGACATTATTTGATAACTTTGTTTTGAACAAAAAGTAAAGTTCTGTATAACGCGAAGTTAAGACAGCGGCTACTGAGATAACACTGAGCGCTAAGGCTAGTAACAGTCGAATGGAACGATCATTTTCACTGCATGCTTGTGATGCCGTGTAGCTTACACCACAGTGAGACACACACGCAATCCTTTTTCCTGCTTTCCCCCCTCCCGCGATATACTCTAGGCCTAGTTCGTAACAGCGTAGGTCTAGCCCGAGGCATTGCATCACTTTCAGTTTCGCTCAGTTTTCTGAGTACACACTGATCAGTTAGTGTCAGTTCCACGCCTGCTGAGCCCTTGCAGTACAGTCACTCCCGATCCCCTGTACATACTAGTTCAGGCATAGGCCTTTTTGTCTACAGTCCACATGTCTATGGTCCATACAATGGGTGGCAAAAAAAGGGATTGGCGGGCCTCTCACTCTCGCTATAGTTCTACTTCTGGTGCTAGATTTCAGCCAGCGGCATCTTGTGAGGGGGAATTTTTTGCGCTAAAAAATCAACTGCAACACGCTTTGCTACACTAGTACATAATGTAGATAAAGAGAAATAAAGTAGGAGTGGGCGTCGATATAGCAGAACGTGTTTACTAACGATTAAGAGAAAAAAAATATGGACTAAGTAAAGCATGTCGATAGAAGTGGTGCGCACTGTATATGTACAGTCATTGCTCTGCACTCTACCTTTACCACAAGAAAGGGGTCAAAGGTAGAACTGTTTACCCATTTAAATATAAGACACCAATTCAGCTCCACAAATATTTCCCAACCCGATTAGAAACAACCATCACAATTGTGTGGCCTCACACAAAAACCTATCGGCTGTCGTCCAAACAACAAAATCACCATTTATTCATCTTAATACTCCACCAAGATTTATTAATTTCTGTCACCTATAACCTATATAATTATATGATTTATGTAAAGCATTTTGATTAGGTTTGTGGCAACAAAAGCCAAAAACCGCATGCCATTTTCCAAAACTTAATGCCTGATTTGTCTCACCTTTGCTAGATTACATTACAGCAAATGTACAAGTATTACACCCCAAACTCTTGGCTGTCAAATTCTAACCAGAACGCATAAATACAAATTAACCTGGTTGAGTGCGCAAAGGTTTTATTGAGATAACATACATCTGCTGACAAAAAAAAAATTTTTTTTAAATGTCGTAATCCAATGATCACTTAAACAATTTACATGTCTTGTATGATAATGCTCTTCAAAAACAATGAATAATATATATGTATAAAATTAATTCTTGACATTTGAAAGCATGAATTTTAAGTTGATTGCAATTAAACCTGTATTCAAAGGTCAGTTCCTCACCTTTTGATCAAAACTTGACCAACCTACATTTACAACCCCAATGAATGTTTTGAAATTCGCAAAGCTTTTAAACCTAAATTTAGCAAATTCATAGGTGTATGCTGATGTCTAATTTTTTTCTTGAAAAACATGCAGATGATTAACACAGCAAAAGTGATGAAGAAATCACTCTGTGTTGATTATATGATGTACATCCATACACAATGACTGCCAGTGTATCCCATTCTTTCTCTCTTCAGCCTAGATCTAGATCTTTTTTACCTCTGTTGTCATTGGTGTTTAGAAGCTAGACTGTAATTCTGACAACCTGCTAGTGATTAAATTTAGAAATCTAATCTAGATCTGGAGATCGAAGTTAATGTGGTATATTAATTATAGAATTGGGCAATGTTGCAGGATGGGCCCAAAATGTTAAATTCATTAATTAAATGTTCATGTTTACCAACAAATATTTGTTAAGATTCTCATTTGTGGGTTAGAATGAACAACGTTGAGGTATATATGTGCCATGTGTCCGTAAAACCAGTTTGACTATCCATTATAACGGCTGACAACTACATAAAACTTCAGAAGCAATTTTGTCACAGTTTTAGTTCCTCAACCAGGTGATTTTTTTTTTTTTTTTAAACAAAATAAAATAGAGCCTTCAAATAAAGGGCAAATAGGTCAGGAATGTTTGGAGAATCCATAACTGTGCCTTGTTCGATTTTTTTTTATCTGGACACATGTGAAGGGTTTTCCAGTGCAGCCACACAATTATTCACTACAGTCAAAATAATGCAAGAATTATGATCCACTTTAAAATCTCCTCTTCAAAAATTTCTTCAGATGTATTTTTAGAAACAAATAAAAAAAAACACCGCTTTTCATTTCCATAAGCTGTCATCGCCAGTTCATTTTAATGACTAGGGAAAAAAAAAAAGAATACCAAATCCGATTTCAATACAATTTTAATGCGGGATTTTTTTTCTCTCAAAATTTCAAGATCTAGATTCTATCAGGAATATTCACTCACAAGATTCAAACTTTTGTGAAAAAATTTGTTCTATGGATCACACTATCACCTCCTGAAAAATTATGAAGATGCTAAAATAACACTGACAATTACCAATAGTGACCAATTCCAACACATGTGTGACAGATGTTTAATATCTTGCTTTGATTTAACGTTATTGCATAGATTTCAAGTTAAAAGCTCATGTATAAAAATACATTTCCAGAAATCTATCCACCAAGCTGGAAACTGGCTGATGTTGTTACTATTTCCTACTACTGGAATATGGACTTCAACTGGAAAATGAAGCATACATTTCTGCAACCAAATTAAATCTTCCACTGCTCTATCTAGGTAGTGATATAAGCCACATTAACTTTCTAAGAGCTAAGTAGGTCACTTCCTGTGACCGCCCCTAGTGCCTCGTTGCCACGAGTGTTTGTTTACATACCGCGGGTGTGGCAGCGAACCACGTGGAAAATACAGTCTGTATCGGGATTTAAGTTTTTTGCCTGAGATAAAGTCAAAACATACGTAAAACTATACATTTTTGGAAAGCTAAGATCTATCTCTATCTGTGTA
>BLXT01005065.1:1470888-1482870 GCA_019648995.1 Plakobranchus ocellatus
AGTAGTAGTAGTAGTAGTAGTAGTAGGAGTAGTAGTAGTAGTAATAATAATAATAATTTAGTTACTGCGGATACTGAAATATTTGCTGCTGTGTTTCTAATCCAACTGAATTCAATTTCCGTTACCGACAGCCGCATGATTTGACTGATTTTAGTGTTTTGGTTTCAAACTTACAGATCATACAGATCAGGATCTAGTTTAATTGTGGCCAATACAAGACCTTGGAGAGAAAGGATGCCTGTATATAAAGGTATTTGTGATAATCCTTACCATCTGTGGTCCCTACGAAACCGATAATACTGTCGAAATCAAGTGTTCAAGCTGATTAGGTCCGATTCAGAAAACGCATTAGTTATGATTAGTGTAAACCTGCAGAGTGGAGTCACTTTCCGTTTTTCCCCACCTTTTTGTTGTCTGGCCCTAATTTGGGGAGCGGCAGATTTAAATGACAAAAATATGCATTACGAGCGTCAGAGTAGAGTCACCAGCCTCTCACCTTCCCTTTTTGAGGCAAGTACCGACCAAGCCCCTAAAAGGTTGGTGACTGAATTTTTATGCGGCACTAAACTTCCTCGAATCTTCTGTCACCAAAACCCCAGATTCGGTGTGTGCACATCTATTTACATACAGTTAAAAAGCCTTGGCGTGTTTAAGACCTTTCCTTTCTCTGTAAAATTACATACGAGAGTTTGCCAATAGGTGGGCATATCATATGAATTATGTCACTGAGACTCAAAAATGAAGTTTCAGGTGGATAACTTTTCGCAGCGGCTGCCCGTACGGGACCGTACGAGAAGATAATTATCTATTCGTACGGTTGGCTAGAACTGATCAGCGCTTCCACTTCCGGAGACCAAACTCCTTTTTCTCCGTCCCAATTTTTTTTTCTTTTTCTTGCTACATGTTATTTTCTTTTGTCTTTCCTTGTCGGGCACGAACCGAGATCATCATCATCATCATCATTATTGTTTTTGTTATTATATACAGTGTCTGAAGCCATGTAAACACAGTAAACTCCAACATTCGCCGAAGGTTAGATTCAGAGGAAGCAAGAAAAGCTAAAACTAGCTTGACCAAGGCTTAGCCTCATCTAACGTTAGATGTAGCCCAGGCCGAGTACATTTCCCAGGGTATTATGAAAGGAGAGGTTGACTCGCTGCCTAGCATAGCACTAGCCTAGTGCTTAGTGATATGACTGCACTCGGTGGAGTCAGTGCAGTCCGACACAGTTTGTGTGTAAGTGAGAGAGAGAGAGAGAATGATGGAAGGGAGAGCAAGACAGAGAAAGATTTAGAGAGTCACTAATGTATATAAGCGCAGCGGGAGCGTGATAAAGTGTCAGGTAAGTATCATGCTGGTGTTTAACACACAATATGGCCAACTTCTCTTATACCAAAAAAGAAAAAATTATATGTGTTTTTAAGTAAAAAAAATGTACTTCATTGAAAATACCCATTTTTCCCTTTTTTTTGTTTTTTCTTTCCCTTTTTTAACCTCTGATTTTCATCATACACAAATTCCTATACAAAAATGTTTGTATCAGTCCGGAAATAGTATCAATCCACTTTACTGTAGGGTTATGTCACGGTAAATTACACTCCGAAGTATTGAACACAATTTTCTTTAAAAAAAGGCAGCTAGTAGCCTATGACGAAATTACCAGATTTTTCACGTAAGCTAGGCATAATGAGGTCTAGGTGATTGGGAATAATATATCTGTCTGAAGAGCCAAATTTAAATATACTTTGTTGGTTGTGGTTCGCTCTGTTTTTTTCCTCAATGTAATTTTATATTTTCATTTATTTATTTTTCTACATTTTCAATTATTATTAATATGAATAACTAGTAAAATAACCAAAACTACAAAAAAACCCTACAAATCCCTACGTTTTGGTGTTTTTACCCGTAGGGTTACCCTACTACCTAGGAATTGCATGTTTTACCCTATTGTCTAGGTCACTAAACTGTTGAAGTCTAGGTCACTAAACTGTTGAAGCAAGTGGAACAAAAAATAGGTTCCAAATAAAATAAAAGTTTTTAAAAAATTTCTTTGCACATAACAATTATTCGCACATAACTTTGCTGATGCGTTGGCGACAAAAGAAAATTTAGCTGAAGAGGTAGACTCCATTCTTCTTGTGATCTCCATTTGCTTCATGTAAAAGAAGTGCAGAGGAGTTTCCAAAACAGGAAAAAAAAATGTCTGCAGCAAGTATGACCTTGTTTTATGATTGGTTTTTGCTTTCATAGCAAATGACGACATTATGAAGATATCGTAAAATATCAATTTGCACATTCAGGAAAGATTACAGCCTCAATTTCGCTTGGAGTGTATTTTAACGTTATTCATGACGTTATGCCCGTTCAATGGCCCCTTTACAATAGATAGAGAAAACTCAGAAGGAATTGAGTAGTCCCTCGAAATGATGACACATGTTATGTTTCAAACCGATACTTAGTTTTAGACGAGAAAATAAAGACAATGGCAAAAACTTGCGGTTTTTATTAAAATTATATCTCTAGCAAGTAACATTCACGTGCGACCCATTTGTGCCTCTATAGATAGCATAATTTTTGTCAACAAACAAAAAGTATTGAGTTACCAATTTACCCAGTCTGCTCCCGCAGCTAAACCGTGGTATTGAAGACAACATATCAAAATTTTAAGTGTGAAATTTGTTTTTACATGCAATAGGAGCCAATCTTGTAAGACCTGGAAAAAAATGCTCATCTTTTGGCAAACTCTCGCACGGTATCGTATCAAGAAACTTCAAGAGCCAAGACGGATGCCATACAAGTGGAGGCTATAATAAATTTGCAGTGGAGAAGAAAAAAAAGTATAGCCAAATCAAGCCCTGATTACAGCAACAGAAACATCAACAATGAATGGAAAAAGATCACTGAGCAAGTAGGGTGCAGGGGTAAGTGAAATGTATTTCTTCAAATTTATTATTTCACTTCAAGTTATATGAATGAGCATTGATAAAAGTTGAGCTTGAAAAGTGGGACACTTTGTAAAATATTAAAGTGCTATGATAAATGTTATAGCTCATATATATTTCAGTAGCTGAACTATTTTTCTATTTGGTTATGACAATGAGAAGATAGTTTGCCCTCTAGATTTTCCTTAATAACCAAAAAATATTAATGAATCACAAATCTGTCAGTTGTGATGCGGACATGAAAATTAAAAAAAAAAAACTAGCAGTTTCTGTTGCCTTCTAACCTTAATGGCAGTTAATTAAGCCAAGATACACCAACCTCTTTTAATATTTTCATTTAGAAGAAAAAAATCCTCTATGCTTAAAAAAATTGAGAAAGTCTTTTATGTCCGTCATCACAACTGACAGAGACAAGACCATCACAAATCCATAGAAAATGATTTAAAAAGCAAATTGTATTGATACTATTCAGAAGCAGCACTAGTACAGTTACAGCAAAAGTGGGCAATGGGCAATATTGTCTGTCAGTTGTGATGAAAAGGCATGAGGACCTGAGGAGACAGGCTTGAAAAATTGATGGAACTTTTCTAAGATATTAAAAACTGTTCTCTTTTTAACATCAGCACTGATAAAAATAATTTAACACAATCTTCATCGATTGTTACTTTAGACTTAAATTGAGTTCGTTGGTTGGGAAAGTTTTTTATAGATCTAGAATAGATTATTAGTTTGGATCATGACAATGGCCAATTCAATCATTTATGGTGAAATCTTATTAAAATGGGGCCATGGCGAATGAAATTTTATTAAAAATAACTTTTAATAGCTGTAAACACTGTCGAATGTGACGAACCATAACTTTTGAGCATGAAGCATTCACTCATGGCGTCTTTCCATGTTTGATCACCACATTGGAAAAAAGATCTCTTATTAAGTTATTGCAATGGGAATGTTGAATCGCTAGAAGTAAGAAAAACACCGAAACGAAAGTTGGTTTTCGTGAATTACAAAGGTTGGTGGTTGTAACAATCAACAATAACTTGGATCCCATTAAATGAAAAGCCTGGCTTGAAGAATCCAGTCTAATAGGCTTTGTTAAGCCTATTCCAATAAAATCTTTTCATTGAGGAATATTATGACGGCTCTTAATATAGCATCATAGAGGGTCTTAATCATAAGATCTAGAATCAAAATTTTGCGTAAAACGAACATTATGTGTCACAACCAACAGTTCCAATTTAAACTGACAAGACCAGTAAATCTCAGTCAGCCATCTCAACATGAAGTTATCAGAAATCTTTGACTTCTATTTCTGTTTTTTAAAAACACAATCTTCTGTGAAAATTTTGCACGGGTTTCATATTGCCATATTAGTTTGAACCAAGCCCAAAGTGTCCCATTTTCAGGGCTGATAATATGGGCCTTTCAAACAACATTCTGTTTTTTAATTGCACAAACAAGACAAACACTTGGTTTTATCATATGTATATCTTTATTTTAAGACAAATATTTTAATCCAAACACAACATTTTACTTTTATTCACTTTATCAATGTTTGCTCCCATTTGTTACGTATTTAGAACCATCCACCTTTTGGTAATAGCTCAAATAATAATAATAGTAGTAGTACTTGTAATACTGGTAGCAGTAATAAATAATAATAATAAAAATAATAATAATAATAATAATAATAAAGATTATCTGTATTATTATATATGTAATAGTAATAAATAAATGAGTAAAATAATTAATTACTGGTAGCAATAGTAGTAATAGTAATTATAATAATCGTAATACAAAATATCTGTATTATTATAAATATCAATAATATATATGTAAGTAAATTAATTAATTTATCAAATACTGTAAGTGATACTGTAATGAGTCTATGTGAAGATATAGATTACGAGATCATAATGAAATTTGAAAAGCAGTATAAATGTGATTTTGAACTGAAAATGAACTGGTGTCGGAAAAACAGTCAGCTATTTGTAACTTTCTAGAATTTATTTTTTCACTTCAGGTTATTACATATAGTAGTATAGTCGTATTAGTAGTACCTGTAGTACTGGTAATAGTAGTAGTTGTAATAATAATTATTTTCTTGTATATAATAATAATAATAATAGATAATTAAATAAATTAATTAATTTATCAAATATCCGAAGTGATATTATAATGAGTCTGTATCGATGAGATCATTATGAAAAGCAGTATAAATGTGATTTTGAACTGGAAATGAAATGATGCTGGAAAAACAGTCAGCTATTTGTAACTTTCTAGAAGTGCAAAGCTATTTACCACTTTTGATGTTTTTTTGGAAATCAGTAAAAGTGTTTGCTATGAAGACTATATTTGCTATGTGTATATATATATATATATATATATATATATATATATATATATATATATATATATATATATATATATATATATATATANNATATATATATATATATATATATATATTTATATATATATATATGTATATTTTGTCTATCTGGCGCCTCTCTTTCTCACTTTTTCTTACAAATGTCTCCTGTTTTAGTTCAGTTGGATTATCTCCAAAACGTCTTTCATCTTGCCATGGCATCTTCCTTCATTAGAATTGAAGAAATTCACATGGCAATTTTTGAGGTCGTGCTTCTTGTTGATTGCATCATCCCATGAGTTGATGCGTTGGGCCTAGCTGATGCAGCACCAGTCCTATAGATGACAGTAGATTGTTGTGGCTCTTTTTTAAATAAAAATATGTCAAGAACCATGACTGCCTTCACCACATCTGTAACAGACTTGGGCTGCTCCTCCATTTGGCAGACAAAATTTCTTGCTCGAGACAAATGGTAGTTAAATAATTTTTTTCTGGTGTCGGCTGACAATGTGGAAAAGGCTTTATTATGTTCTCCTGAAGTGGGAAGGCATCATCGGCCACAAAGACATACAGAACCGTAATGTTTGTTCTAGGAATGACAGCTTCATCAGGTAGCTGCAGTTTGTTTTCAAGAAGACACTTATCAAAGGCTGACAAGAAAACGTTCTGCCATCACTATAGCCACCACAAGAGCGTACATCAACAATGACAAATTTTCTACTTGCATCTGTGACAGCTAGTAAAACAATAGAGAAAAATCCCTTATTGTTATAAAACTTGGACCCTGAATTGTTTGGCTTTTTAATGCGATTATATTTTGCATCACTTGCACCAAGGCAATGGCGAAAAACAAATCTTGTGCTGAAATCAGCTGCAATCTGTACCACTACTGCTTGCCTGGCGTTGGCATAAATTCCCTCTGAAGCACCGTCCACAAGACCTGGTAGGTTTCTTTTATAATGCGCCGAACTGTTGAGAAAAAATGAAAAGAAAGGGACATGTAGCTTTCTCTTAACGCAAGATACCTGAAAATGATAGAATAAGAGTTTCAGTAAGTAAAAATGAATAAGTTATATCATCATTATCTTTTCTTTCATAGATGATGAGGCTCGGAAGCGATGGAAAAAGCTGCAGAACTACTACTTCCAAACAACCCACTATGACTACAAGTAAATCTGAAACTGCAGGAGGCAAAGAAAAGAAATGGTACCTATATGATGGCATGCTCTTCATCGTACTTTACACAAGTGTCAGAAGCACTACATCTAATGTGCTGTCAGTCTCATCTGATGAAAACATTGTCACAAACCAGACCATTGTCATTTAATTCTGCACAGAATGTCGATATACCCACACCCTGCTCCCCTCCCCACAGTGGCCCTAGATGAAACATATAATCAGGATCCTCCTTCACACCACCCAATGACATCTGAATCTCAGTCTCAGACCCAACAAAATCCTGGCCCACACACCCTAAAACTATTTCTACAAGGTAGAGCACAAACATCAGAGTTTTAATCTGAAATGCTTAAAGCTGCACAGTGATTGGCCTAAAAAAAGGAGAGACAAATGAAGATGAACATTTCTTCAAAAATCTAATTCCAAAAATAAAGCTGCTGAGCACTGTAGACAAAATCAAGTGCCAGGCCGAAATTCACATTGTTGTTTTGAAATATGTTAAAATGGTCAGCGTCAGTGCTGTTAATGTTAAGCAGTTTGAGCGAGTCCATCAAACATCAGTGCATACCAGCACAGCCCTTCTGGACCAGCACGCCAAATGTCACACAGCCGACAAAACACATGCAAAGTCCTGTCAATACACCACATCACAGTACCAGCAATATTAATATAGTTCAAGCTTTATACTCTTGCTTTATAATTAAGTAATCATCAATTTCTTTTAATTTTTCACAAAATGTTAGATTTACACTTTTAGTTTGTAGTGTTAATAAACTCATCCTTTTGCTACATTAGACTGCTTTTGTTGAGTTTATGCATTTGATATTTATCCCAATTTTTTTGCCACCATTTCATTAAAAATGTTTTAGTCCTTTACTGTATAACTTACCTCAGTGTCATGATTAAACGCTCCTCTGGTGACAATGGGTTTTTTCAATTCTGGCATGGCGGTTTTTTGCAAAAATAAGTCCCAATTTTTGCAAGCAAAAAGTGGCAAAATTTGCACAAATTTTGCAAGAATTTTGCGATTTTTTTCGGTAGAAAACCAACTACAGAGAGCTATAAAAGAGAAATGTGAAGTGATATTGAACATAGATTGACTAAACGGTGTAATGAAATAGGATTAGTTGAAAAAAAGGTCGCATTTATTGAAAAAACAGGCAAAAAAAAATTATTTAAAAAAAATCTTTTCTAACAAAGTTGCTGTATGAAAGAAAAACGAGTTGTTTCAATGAGCTCTCCGGCAGATTCCGTCGCCTCTCAGACAACACAATATTGTACAGCGAAAAGCTCCTCTCAGCATCGGCAGAGCTAACTGTGGCATAAATATAACGCCTTGCGCAACCGACAAGATTTGGAACTGCCTCAAAGGCGGAGTCCTAAAAAAAGTTCTTTGTTGATGGCCTCTGTGGACTTAAAAAACAGCTGAACATAGGTTTTGGATGTAACGTCGGATCTCCCAATCTGGCACCAATCCCAATCCAGGAATGCCACACAACTCGTTTGGAGGAGGCACCATGACCATCTATATTATAACTCGGGTGGAGTCAGCCTATTAAACTAGGAACTAACTGCCTTAGTGACTTTTTACAGAAGAGTGCCTTCCCCTACCAATCTGGTGGCGGTATCAGACTATTTTCATTCTCAAATTCCAAAGTGTCGAAAGTAAATCTCTAAACCCTCCGTCTGGAGTCGTCTAGGCTTTGCAAATAATCCCCCACCGATGGGGATCAAACAGTAGTGAGCAGCATACCACTAGACCACTGAAGCGCCCGGCTTTAGAAATAAAATGCAATGGTAAGTCCGTCAACATAGAAAAAAAAAAGAAAAGAAAAAAACCCTTTTGTGGCTGTGGCCCTGTCTAGACATTTAGTCTAGAAGTATCACCATTTCTTCCCTTTAGGATTTTACTTCAAGTTAAGACCTAGAATCTAACTAGATCTAATTGGCTGGCAATGATTGAGGGAACACTGCTCAAAGACTGTTAATATGAGCTTTTTTTTTTTTTCTTTGCAGGTTGGCTTGATTTTTCTGCCAGTTCCCTTTTCAAATTATGCTTTCCGAAGCCCAAATGCAAAGACACACTTGACTTCCTCATATGGTCAAGAACTAATAAGTAAATTGCAAGTAAATCAAAACAGTTTTCACCCTGATACATGCATTTCTTTAGGAAATTGTGCATGCCGTTCCATCACTGTTGTCGTCGTCATACCACACTTGGATTTTTCATTTGCCTTCGGGTCTCTCGCTTTGACTACAAACGTGTCCATTTTCTTCTCAGTAGATTCTAGATTCTCTAGGCCTAATGTCGAATCAAAGATGTCTTAACTCCGGTTTACCCCAAAGCTACGAGTTTATTGTTTAACAAACACAGTAGGCCAAATTGGCTTAGCACAAGTAGCAAAGAGAAGTTACTCCTGTGAATTTTCTGAAATTGGAAACTCAACCAAAACGGTTGAACTTTCTTTTTTGGTGGCCACACTTTTAATTTTTTTTCTCTTTCTTTTTGGAATATAACCAAATTTTGCAAAAAAATTGCAGAAAACAGCAAATTTTGCGGTTGCAATGCAAAACAGGAAATTTTGCCTTTTTTTTTGTGATCGCGTTACGGCCGCAAGGGTTGCAAAAAACCGCCATGCCAGACAATTGGTGGTGCTCTTTTCCAAATATGGCCTGACTTTGTGCAGGAGAAGTGGAAACATAGAAGGTATCATCCTAATATCTGACAAATTTTGCCTTTTTTTTTGTGATCGCGTTACGGCCGCAAGGGTTGCAAAAAACCGCCATGCCAGACAATTGGTGGTGCTCTTTTCCAAATATGGCCTGACTTTGTGCAGGAGAAGTGGAAACATAGAAGGTATCATCCTAATATCTGACAATCATTTTTCCTCCTCTGAAAGGACTTTCTCCATTAAATGATGATATTCACCAAACTTACTGCGATGTTTGTAGATTTTGTGAACCCAGTATCAGCATTGCTGTCCATGACAGCAATGGACAGCAAAGAAGACAAATGACACAGTTTTAGAGGAAGCTCATACAACAAGACTACTCATAAGCAAAATCCGTAAACGTCAAGCAACCTTTTTCGGCCATGTTATGCGAAGAGAAAAGTTGGAGAATCTTGTAACAACAGGAATGTTGGAAGGAAAACGCAGTAGGGGAAAACAACGAGAAAAGCTCATTGAAGGCCTGGCAGACTGGCTGAAGGCAGGGAAATCGTTGGAAGCAATAGAAGCGACAAAGGACAGGAAAAAGTGGAGGACCATGATCGCCAACGCTGTAAAGCAAGGCACCTGATGATGAGTATCAGCATCTGTTCAGCCTTCGTTTTCTCAACTAATATAAAATCATTCACTGAAATATTTCTTCATCCATCTTTCACATACAAGATTCAAAATATGGAAAATGATTGAAAACATTTGAAAATGAATTTAATGGATCAAATGAATTAAGCCATGCTTTTTTTTTCTTTAGTCGACAAACAAACCAAGAAATAAATACAAAGGGTGTAGGCAATCCAATCTATTGTAAACCGCGTGTAACCGCAAATCGTATAAATTGACTTGGGCTAGGCTAGCCTTGAAAGTATTACATTTTTTCATTGAGCAAATGTAATAGCAATGGCTTTCAAGAGTTCAAGAAAGTAAAGTGGTCTCAAATATCACCCCCCCCCCCCCCCCCCACACACACACACACTCAGGGATGGTGGGGAGGGGAGAGGCCTTCACTCTATCGGCGACAGTTCCCACCCTTTCCTCTCTCCTTGCGCATCCCAGGTACGGAGTTGAGAGTCTTGGTGTTAGGTCCTCAAAGGTGACTTTATTCTGTCTGCACCTTAACTGGTGCTTCTAATTGTTTGCATTTTGTGGATTTCCGCATTTTCAGTCTTCCACGGTAAAGTCGGCTTCAGAAAAAAAAAAGGATAGGTCATTACTTCAGAGATGGACAAAATCTAAGTTAAATTGATGCTAAAGTGCTTCCAAATGGCTTTTTTGAAGTCTCTTTAAGAAATCTACAAAGAGCATGCCTCTGTCAACGTACTCCCTAAGTATGCTCCTACTTTCAGTGGTTGCATTATCCACACCTTGAAAAAATCCTGTTTTCTTCATTTCTCACTGGAAGCACTGCTTAACTGTTAAATGAAACCCAATTCCTCGATATCTCTCGTGTTTTATTTCTAAGTTGGATCTTATCAACTAAAACCACTTCATTTCATCAGTAATTTATCAATAGGCCTCAACAAAACCCACATTAACTCGTAGGAACTGCAGCTGGTAAGCAGAAGTACTTTTATACATGTGTGACTAGTAGTATATGGACGTACCTAGCATCCTGAGAGATAAAGATCTAATGTAGATTCAAGATCTAGATTTTTACTCTAGAAATCTATAACTAAAACGAAAATAGATATCTAGATTTTAGATTAGGTAGGCTCAGAGATACTTGAGCTGTTAGCATTGATTACCTCTCTGAGGCATCATATACAAGCCTTGATTTTTTAATTTGAAACCAATCTAAAGAGGGTAGGCCTAGGCCTGTTTGAAGAAGGCATCAGAAAAAAATGGAACTGTTTTTCCTTTTTTTTTTTCGTTTTTTTTTTTTTTTTGTTGACTGGCTACAAAAACCAAACCAAACCTACCAGGCAGATTGACTTAGGAGGCAAAATTTGAGTTTTTCAGTTCACTATGAAGGAGATGATTTAAGAGAGACTAGGATGAATTTAGCCTTTAAAAAAAATGTAGGATTTTTAAAAAATCGCTCATGTAAATATTAATAACAATACATATATGAAAATAGGTCTATAATTTCTTGTTAACTTTGAATCATCAAACCAGCTAAGGTGTTTTTCTTTGGCAGATCAGAAAAAGCATGAATTTTTCACAAATCAATACTTTATCACATAATTTTCAGTCAAAAAAACACTGGATCAATAGATAAACTGTTGTTCTGATTCTGAAATCTAACTGCATGCTTTTCACAATTTTAAAATTCAGTCATGAGTAAACTCTTTAGTGCCCTTTACCATCATGCAACCAAATAAGTGCACTGGGCGGTATGAAGCTAGCCTGTTTCTTTATAAAGGTATCTCGATAGCAGCACTCATCATTGTAAATTTTAGAGAGCTTCCAATCTAAGAAAATAAATTGCACGGAGTCTATCCACAGTGCTGAAATGATAGAGAGGACTGAGAGTGGAAACTTGATCTAGCAATAGCACGCTAGCAGGCCATGACCATCTCAGGTTGTATCAAACATGACCAATTTAAGATCTAGTAAGGAGATTAGGTACATAAAATGAATTTATAAAAAAAAATATATATCATTAGAGGATCCGAGGGTCTATAGTATAAAATGAACCTAAGTAATGAACAAACCATATTTAAATTAATTTATATCTAGGACATCAGGCCTTTTTGAAAATTAAATAATTATTATGATAAATTATAAGGGATCTAGGGAGTGAGTTACTGTATGTGGGAGAAAGTGT
>BLXT01005065.1:1482917-1496083 GCA_019648995.1 Plakobranchus ocellatus
GGGGGGGGGGGGGTCATTCTTTTTACACTACACAGTCTTTTTACCAATAAGCACTTTACTTAAATGGGTGAAAATGAAAATTCAACAATCTAGGCCCAGGCCTAAAATTTTAAAGTGCAAAGAAATTAAAAGCCTGGAAACTAGAATTTAGTAAGTCTTTGGCATATGGCCAATGAGACTAGATCTATAAATTATAAGGGATCCAGAGAGTGAGTTACTGTATGTAGGAGAAAGTGTATGTCAGCATGAGAAAGATACATATAAAAAGAGAGAATTAGAGAGAGTGATTTAATCGAATAAGATAATAACAGAGAGGGGTGGAAAGGGGGAGAGAGATCATTTTTTTACACTACACAGTCTTTTTCCCATAAGCACTTTACTTAAATGAGTGAAAATGAAAATTCAACAATCTAGGCCCAGGCCTAAAATTTTAAAATGTGAAAAAGTAAAAAGCCTGGGAACTTGAATTTAGTAAGTCTTTGGCTTATATAGCCAATGAGACTAGATCTATACTGCTTCATTAAAATATCTTTGTGGTTTCATCCAATGACCAGATGCGCACAGTTCGCAAAAAATCTCTGGTCTCTCTAGCCTCAGTGTCTCGGAAGACTTATGGTCTCGGAAGGCACTCAATTTTTTTTTTTTGAATGTTTTTGGTGTCAAGCTTAAATCTTTTCAGTATGTTGATGTTGTTATGTTAGTTTTTATAAAAGTTAGAATCATTAAAATAGCATGATCAGCCAGCTCAAAAAACATTGCAACTTACAAAAGGTCATAGATCGTTTTTTTTACAAACACTTGCACAAAGGTTCCTTTGGCCAGCCTTATTTTCCTAAACACTCTGATAAATAGAGTCTGACTGAATTTCCTCAAGCACTTTATTTTATAAAGAGAGAGAGAGTTCAGTAAGAAAGATTGACTGTGGGACTGTGAATTAAGAGGAATAGGCCTACAGATAGGTTGAGATAATGTAGACAATTTTATTCTACTAAAAACAGATACTGACTATTAAGAAAAGGAATAAGAAGAAACAACAAAAACAGATTAGCACACAAGATAATTTATTGGTCGTAGATAGTGGCAGTAAAAACACAGGCACAATTTGTGTTATGGACACACATGCTTCTAGATCTACCTTCAGCTACCAATGAAATGAGGAGGTCACGGGCATTATTGTGTAAAAGTAGTACAGTTAACATTATAATTTGGCGTACGACCTGACCTCTTTCTTTTGTCAGTAACTTGTGAAGGCAGAATAAAAACAACACTGGCATTCTCACTACTCAAATTCACTGATGAAATTAGATCTAGAAGCACAGGTCCCCTTGAAGTAAGTTGTGCCCACATCTGAATCTTGCGGATCCCTTTTCCTTTGTGTTTAAGAAAATATGGACTGGACCTATTTTCCCGAGTGTGCTGGAAAATAGCTACTTCATTATTTTTTTGTCATCTCTATGGAATCAAGGGCAAGAAATCCGAATGTGTACACTGGAAATGTAAATTTTTAATGAAAGCCAGACTGCAAACCAATTTGTCAATTTATTAACTAAATCGTTTAATGATGAGCAAATAAAACACAATTTTTGCTGAAACAGCCCTGATAAACTACAATTCAACCAACTTAACCACCATTATTCAAAAAGCTGATTCTTTTTTTTTTTTTTTTTTCAAAAATTTTAAAAGATATTTGGCGGATTCCACAAAATTGTTCTAAATTATTGCATGCTTTGGTTTGTATGCCTAATATGTCATAAGTGAATCATAACTTGTGCTTATTATTATGTTTTAAATGCTTTGTTGATAAGATGAACCAATTGCCAAAGCAAGGTAAAGTGTCTGTGTGACTATTTATATTTGATTTGAATTTTTTTGTTTGCCTGTTGTGATAAAATGCAACACACATTTTCCCCCTTTTTTATAATTTATCGCTTGAAGGGCTTCAGAGCTCATTAAATATCAATTATGATCAGTCCTATTAACCTTAGTTTTAATCAATCTTGTTAAAACATTCTTTGCACATTTTTTTTTAGTGCTTTTTTAGCAGAAAAATATTAGTTCTTAAATCAAATGCACTTTGAGCTCCCATTAGTGGCCTGTAAAAAATGTTAGGTGTCACCATGACATTTGATGGATTGAAAGCATACTAGTACAAATAAAATATTGGCACTGGCTTGCTTTCAATAGTTTAATTATGTGTACATTGATAGGAAATCAAAGTAAGCGATTTTTATTAAGTTTATAACTGCTCACTAGTAGATAAGAAGATAGCCATGCACGTGCTGCAGATATCATGCTATGTGTTGCTTCATTTTGACAACCAGGATGTGACTTTCAGTTTTAATTTTGTTTGCAGAGTCATAGTTAAGTCACAATGACACAAAATCATGTGCACATGATATGTAGCACATATAGCACATTAGACTGTATACTGGGTTTCAAAACCAAACAATTATCAGGTTTTTACTGAATTTTTGTTGGCTTTCTGTAGGCCCTATGATTATATTTGCCCTAAAATTTCATTGCATGTGTTAGAACAGTAGACAAACAGGAAGTGTATACATTAGAAATCCGTGAAACACACTTTTCCAATGTTTCCTTTTACATTGCTTTAGATGACAATATTGTTATTATTTAATATACAGTCAACTTTTTCTAAAACATTAATTCAAAAGAAAATGATGCTGTGACTTCAGCATGGCTTTTTTTTTCCTGGTGAAAACCAGTGTAACTGAAACTTATATTTTTGTAGAGATATGGTGTTCTTTTTATTGTTGATCTTTTGGTCAGAAGAATCATAAATTTGTATTCAACATTTATTTTTCTTTTCATTTGTAATATATTGTATGTTTGTAAATATTGAACAATTACGGTTTATGGGACAATCTCAATTCATGTCTGGGGAATCCATCATCTTTGTTTTGGTATGAAATTTTTTGATAGTTGTTGGAAATTTTTATGAATCGTCAACAGTGAACAGTTGACTTAAATTGCCTTCCTTTTGTCATTGCTATAAGAAAATAACTGTGTATGTATAATTGGAAGTTTTTGTTAATTAAATTATCCATGTATTTTTCAGAAATTAAAAAGAAAGTACTTTATAAATTGTTTGACCAGAAACACTTCATTAATTTGTTTAAACAACAGTCAAATCTAAGCCCAGAACAGCTTGTGGCAACAACATTAGACTTTGTGGCAAAGGCATAGGCCTACATTTGGTATGATGGTTAGAACATACGTATGACATTTTAGAAACAAGGATTATAAACATTTTAAAAAGCTAACCTTGAGAACTTTTATCAGACTCAGAGGAATCTGAAGTTTAGTTTGACCTTAAATGGTTTTTTACATGCTGTTACCATTTAATTAGGTTTTATAATTGGAAATGAATACTTTTGCAGATACTGCTATATTCAATGTTGGAGTTTTGTTGTTATTGTTGTTGTTGCCTGAAAATGACTTTTCTCATAAACAAGACAGCTAGATTTTATTTAATATGTTGATATATACATTTTGGCTTTTTTATTGCTGTGTATAATCAAGTAACATCTAAGCTTTCTGACATTATGAAGTTACTAGAAGGGGAAAAAAAGTGTTGCTTTACATTTGTTATCCAAACAGAAAAGTATGAAGCCGCAGATATCAAGTTTTTTAAAGGATTGCATAATACAGAATGGTTGCATGGGGAAAACAAAAAGACGATTCAAGATGGTGTTCATTTATAACTCGGATGTAACATACAAAATGCTGCCTAAATGCTGGGGTATTGTAGAAAGTTATTCAATGGAAAATTCAAAAGTAATCATAATTGATTAACATTATATTTAGATGAATGAAATGCCCTTTGTCAAAGACAAGTATTTCTTATTTTAATTTGAAATCATGTAGATTAGCTGTATTTATTTTGTTAAACTACCAGATGCATCATGATTTCCATCAAACTCTTGAATTATCACTTGATTTTTTTGCAATTATTATTCTAGTCAATGTAAAATGGGGCAAGGAAAAATTTACAGATGTAGAGTGTAACACAGAGGAGCCCCCAGAGCTGTTCAAGGCACAGTTGTTTGCCTTGTCTGGTGTCCAGCCCTCAAGACAGAAAGTTATGGCCACTGGTGCTATACTGAAGGTAAAAGACTACTTAAAAAATGAGAAAAGATACATCATACAGACTATAAGTAATTACCCTCCATACTTTTGCTTACAAAAGTCTTTACCCTCTCTGGCTACAATGGTCAAGCTGCTTATGTGAATTTGATTCAGTGATCCGATTTTCATAATGAGTGGAAACATTATTTATTTATAATACTGACATTCTGAGATATAAAATAAATCCAATAGTTTTTTTTTTTCTTTTTTCATTCTCTATACAGCCTCAAAGTTGAAACGAACAGAATAATTACTAACAAGAAAAATTTAGACTACTCAGTCATTTGTCTTGTTACTTGATAGTTTTGTTTCCATTTTTCTAAAGCATGTCATTTAGCCTAAGCTGTCAATTTAAGTTGCAAGTTTTTGACATGTCTTTTGTTATTTAATATAATAATAAGCATTGTGTACTTTCTTTTGTAAGTTTCAAAAGAGTTTGGTTTCTGACATTTTTCAACTTTGTTTTATTTTTTTTTTTACATTCAGGATGATGATTGGGGTCCTATTAAGAACAAGCTGAAAGACGTGAGACAGTATTTGATGTTCTCTAGCACTTGAAAAAATTTGTGTGGATAGTCAACACTGCTTAAGCCAATGTATAGGGGACATGAGTAAAAAAATCGGCTTACGTAAAAAAAAATCATGTTTCGTGGTTTTCATTAGTTACCTCCCCTGATTAGAGCAAAAATTGCAGGGAGGTGTTGTTTGCAATTACCAAGATGGCTCGAAGGTCCATATGCCTTTATGTATATCTCGTCGCCTTGCTTTAAGTTTCCTGATGTAGCTCTAATGTTTCAATGTGGTTTATAATACACCCAAGTCATGGCTTTCTCATACCTTCTTAGTATTACGAAAAATTCGTAATTATTACTAAAAATGCATCTGATTTAGAAAATACGAAAATGCTTGATTTGTTACGAATTTTTGTGGCTCAAGCACAGCAAGTCTGTTTTCTATTCACTGAAGGAGCCAGAGTTCCTGGAACGCTTGAAGAGGGCTTGTACCCTGAGCATCACCTAGAGTAGTGATCATTCTACTAAATATGTAAAGACTACAATGTGCATCATAGCTGTAAATTTTAATTTACTGATCACATATCCAGAGGGAAGTATTAGTGCTAACATGAGCTGCCCATGGGATATAGAAAACAAGAAATTCAGAAGTATCAGTTATGGTGCATTTTTGCTTTAGCTAATTTTGGGTCTAAATTACGAATTTTGTCGTCATTGGATGATCCTAACTAGGCAGGTATGCTTTCTGGATGTAGTTACTTCTAGCTTAAGATCGAATGAGGCATAGAGTGTATAAACTATAAGTATATCGGTGTTGCACAACTAGATTTAGATGGATCTATGATCTAGATCAGTATTAGTATTGTGTTGGCTACATTGGTAATTTACTAGGCCCAGAGGTCTTTGTTCTTCAATTGAAGATGAAATGAGGAGGTGTAATAGGTTGGGAAGGGAGAGAGGGGAAGTTACATGGAACTAACATGGACTAGATCAAGACAGACAATTCTAATTGTTCAAAAATTACTGTGCGCACATCCTAACAAAGTCAGCTGGCAACTGGCTTTCCCAACACACACATGCACACATAGGTTATTTGGAATATTCTCTCTCTCTCTAGCACTGCTTCAGTGCTAGAGAGAGAGAGAAACACTTTGAAATTTAGACAAAGCCAGCCAAATGGCCTTGGCCAACACAATGGACCTTGCAGATGTAATGAGTGTGATAGATCTAGAACAAGGTCTGCCTTTGGACTAGACTGTTGGTCTGTGATGAGCAATGCCCTACTTCCCCTTTCTTCTTAAAAACACACACACAAAAAAAAATTCTGCTGTGGCCCCATTTTGTGACTAATAAAGCGCTGGAGAATGTAACATGGGATGAATTTGAAAGTAGAAGGCTAGCATTACACATAGGCATATATCAGTTAGGGAAAGCATGTGTGCCGGTAACTAACATTATTAAAGATTAGAGGGAAGACAGTTGTTCTCTAACGAGTGGCGCCAAAGAGTAAAAGATTCTTAGATAAAAATCGAGTTATGCGGTGGCCCTTTACAAAGTGTTCAAAAGAGTTGGTTCCAAGTAAAGAGATCGACCTTAATGAAAATTGACTTAAGTGGCTTCAACTTAAGCAGTGTGGACTGTACATGTATTGTGAAGCAAGGCAGTGTTTGTGGTTGTTTAAGATCTGAAAATTTTAACTTATGGTTCCATGCTGTCCCTGAGAGGCAGTAAGGCAACCTCAATGAGATAAATTTGCGGAAATTCCTTTGTTATTTCTGTAATTATTCTTTCTGTCTTATTACCTTTGAAAAATTTCTGTGGGGGTTTGCCTTTTTTTCTCTTAATCTTCTGGAGCAGCCCTTCAGAGATTTATTGATGTATTAATAGGTGCAGCCAAAATGAAAAAAAACTATGGTTGTTGTACTGATAATTTTAATATTTGTGTGTTCAGACTCTCAGTATGAGCTAATACATTGACTTACTACGTGAGACTTTTACCTTCTGTAACATCACACACAAAGGAATTGATTATTAGTTCCTCACATCACCACTAAGTCCTTTTCACAAGTGACGGTTTGTTGTTTGGTTTTTTTTTTTGTTTTTTTTTACTCCAATGTTATAGTCCTCTTGTTAATTTTAAGCATATGAATGACAGGAGGTAAAAGCTGTCTTTTTCATGTGAAAGAAATACTTGTTGATTTAATGATTGGTAGTAAAGTTAGCAAAACTTGTTAGTTATGTTAAAATGGTTTCAATTATTTTTTGTGCATCTTTAAAAATCATGATTCATATTATTTTGTTATTGGCCAATTTTTTTCTTCTGTTAACTCAATTTTTATCATGGGTGTCAGTTGTAATGTCTCAGTCAAGAGCATAGCAGTTTAAAGACTCTTGAATATATATTCTTGCAAAGATAAGCATTTAAATTTCAACTCAAGGAACTGATTTTTTCATTGAAACTCAATGAAATGTTCTTGTTTGGTGTTACTTCAAGTGATGGTCTTATGAGCCCTTTTTTTTTTAAAAAATTTTTTTTAGGGTATTACACTGCTAATGATGGGCACAGCAGATGCCTTGCCATCTGAACCATCAGAGAAGCCTGTGTTTGTGGAAGATATGAGTGAGCAACAGTTGGCATCTGCTGTGAGTTTAGTACATCTTTCTCTTGGATTCTTTTCTTTAACTTCTTGTTTGTGTTTTTTTTTTTAATCGTTTTTTTTTTTATTTTTCTCCTGAGGTTTTTGTGATTGTTTGATCATGCACATATTTTCATCAAATTTTTGTATTTTTTAATCTGTTTCATTGACAGCAGATACCATTACTCTCTATTTGGTAGTCCTCTAGTGTTTTAGTGGGAAATTTGCTTAATTCTTTTGTCTAGTAAGTTTCCTCTCAAGAAGGCTGCAGATTAAGTACAATCCTTTTTTTGACTACTTTTGAGTGTTGTTTTTGAAATATGAAAGCTCTCTTGCTTAATTAATACTGAATTTTCAAAATTTATGTGTTTTAGGTTCTTTATGTTGTGCTGTTTTGTAAATTTTGAATAACGATAGACATTTTCACAATTTTTGCTTTTTGAAATTGTTTGAATAACTATAATTTTATATCTTTTGAGTATAACTTCTCATGCTCACATTGCACTGAAGTCAAAAGTAAAACTTTTCTTCTTTTTAATATTTTTTCGCCTGAAGCTTGACGTCCCAGCTGGATTGACCAATCTTGGAAACACTTGCTACATGAATGCTACAGTTCAATGTCTGAGAGCTGTGCCAGAACTTAGAGATGCCCTAAAGCTGTGTGTACTTTTTTAATATCAATCTCTTTTTAATAGACAAAGCAATGACAGTTTAACAAAAAGAAAGAGTTGGTGCATGCAGTCTCTATAGTTTTTGTAAATTGAACTTCATTGTACTGTGAAATGAATTTCTACAATGGTGTTAGGCATAGAATTCTTTCTCTTGTGAGACAATTATAGGTACAGAGTTGCTGATCTGTAAAGATTTAGTGTGCCAATGGAGCCTGAGCTGAAGAGGTGGAACTATCCTTAGATGATTAAGTAAAAAATTGGCCATGTGGCTCAGTAGCCACTTCTTGTGTATATCGTTTGTCTCGCAAGTATTCCACTTAACACTTGTGTTGCTCTGTTGGACTTGAGTCGAAAATGGGAACTTCTTTTCCCGTTGCTGAATTCGACTTGAGTCGAATGCAAGACTAACTCAATGAAACAGGCGTTGTTTTGATATTTTACAGTGACTTTCCTTGATTGAGGGAGGTGTTTAGTTTCATTTTCACGCATGTGATCAAGAGTAGAGGCTTTAGTGTTAAAAATTGAATTTTTATCTCTTTTTTTGTTGTGATTGTAGAGAACATTAGATCTAGATTTGAATTTGGCTTGTACCAATGTGCCCACATCCTCCAGCCAAGATTCTGACTCTGATACCATAATTGCATGCAGCAGTGGCTCAAAATTCAATCTAGATCTAGTGACGAGGATGGGCTTAATGGGGCTCTAGTAGCATCTACATTTAGATGTAAAACAGACTCTGCCATAAGTGGGCGTGGCACCCCTGCAACTGATCAGGGAGCTGGTGATTTTCTTTGGCAGTATTTATTAGAAGAGGATCTTAACCTTGTAGAATGGAAAATAAACTATAACCCTCAAACTGTAGGTGTAATGAGCAGTTCAGAAAAATAAAAAAAATAACACACCATGAGATGAGCCAACCAAAATTTTTGGAATTTTATTTGACTTTATTTGTTTTGTTACTCGTTGATTTGCATTCAAATTTTTGTTCATTTTTGCCCCCCAAAATTTGTAAAACTGCAAACTGTCTGCAAAACATTCAATGCAATGAAATCCACATTCTTTTCATCTAAATTTAGTCACATTAAAAGCCACAACTTCTCACACAACCACTCAAGTCTTTCTTTTTATTTCCTTTTAAAATAAAAAAAAATTCAAGATGGCAGACCGTGCCATGTGGCCTTATTCCCATAAATTTAATCATTCAAAGTAATCTTTGGTCTGTCTTGAGTTTTGTCGCTTAAGTTTCATGACACTTTCTTGCATAGTTTAGAAGATGCAATACTTCACGTGAAACCGTCATAATTCCTTGTTTTTTTCAACAAAGGGCTCAGCAATGGGAGGTTATTTTAGATTTAAAAGCTGTAGCAATGTAAGTGTTAAGCCAGTTAATGTGTGTTTTGAAGTAGAAAAAAAATGATCAAAATTGTATTTTAAGTATGAGTTAGAAATTTTGGCCATAGACCTTATTTTCACTGACAATTATGGGTTATGCAGAGCTGCCAACCATTATGAGAAAACAAAATAAATTACGTTTTCAAGCCATATTATGCAGTATGTTTTTTAGGTAAAAATTATGATATTTCTTTCTTAGCATAAGATGAAAAAATTATGATATTTCTTACTTTGCATAAGCTGAATTTTGACTTTAATTCACTTTCATTTGCACTGAACTTTCACTTTTGCTTCTTTCACACTTCTGGTCAATACAAATACTGCTTTAAAATTATATTTATTTTTGTTAGATTTTTGATATATGAAATGAGGGTTTGCCAAAAAGTGGGCTGTCATCATAGGTATGTGCGAAAGATTTTCTACAAGCCCTATTTGAACAAGTTGAACTCATCAATGCATAAATTTGATTTTGTGAGTGTTATGGCATACAAAGTACTGCTTTATGTTAGAAAAAAATCACTTTTGGATGCATCCTTGCTGTCTAAATTAACCAAATAAGTTTTGAACATAACTATGATGACAAAATCACCAAAAAAGTGGTCACCCATAAAAAAATTAAGCTCATTGACCATGAAGTGAAGAGACACAGACCAATATTTTTTACATGGATCTTCTCCTGCTATCCAAGTCTGCATGAATATTACCTCACTGGTACTCAATTGGACTTTCCTCTTTTGTAATTGGAGATTGCTTCAAAATGCATTAAAAAAGCGTGACACAATTTGGGGGTCCACCTTTTGGCAATTGCTCATATGATAGTTTTGAGGAATTGTCCACTTTCGATCATTGTATTCAGTGCTTACTTTCTTTTCTGCAAGCTCTCTCTTTCTCTTGGCACTTGAAATTTATCATTTCCAGGAATCCACTTCACTTATTATTATGTCAGTAGTACAATGGCCACTTGCGACAATAACAATGCTTATGTACTTCAAATAGGCCCAGTGATTTTTAAAGCAGTGATATATTTGTTCTGTTTTCACTGAGACGATGGGCTGGAACTTTTGCTAAAACTTTTGCTCCATTTCTCTCTAACAACAAGTTTTCTGGAATTCCTGAGATTGACACCTCTTATAAATCTCTATGTCCATATTTTTTTAGACTCCAATCTGTAATTAGATCTAATAGGCCAAATAGGGGTATTGAATTGTGAAGAGTCTACACTAGAGCTAAACCTAGATCTCCTACTTAGATCTATTATATTGGTTTAATTGTAATTGCTCATCAGTTGCTCTAACAGTAATGTATGGCTACAAACAAATCTCAATTACCCTGAGGCATTCATACAAGTAACACCAATCAGGACAAAAAGAAACAAACTAAGGGGTCCGCCAAACAGTTAAATCTTGAGGACCTACAGCCTTGTGGCCACCTGAGGTTTTTTTCATAGGTTATGCAAGGTAGTTTGAATACATTTTCTTTTCTCAGACATTATTTCGAATGTTTAAAAATTCAGAATAATCAGTCACTTTAAAGTCACAAGTTAAAAATACCCTTTAACAAACAAAAATGAGATACAGTAGACCACATCTAAACTGAAAACGGCTGATCCGAAAAAACAGCTAAACCAAAAAGAAATTGAAGAGCTTTTCCTTTTTCTTCTTATTCTTTTTTATTAAACATGTGGTAAACCTAAAGTGTTGGCTGCCTTACTATGGCTAAAGCAAAATAAAAACTACAGGGAAAGCCCAGTCACTATCCTACCAATGCATAAAATAGTCTTTTTTTTTTTTTCTCTACGCACCTTGCCCTTCCCTTTCTTTCTATCATTACTCCACGCAAACCCAATAGGCCTACTGTTACCAGTACCTCACGCTACAGCAGGCCAGGCCTGATGTCTAGCTAGGCTAGGTCCTCTGCACACACCTGCCCTTCCCTTCTCTTCCACCACTCAGTTTCGCAGCGTGCAAGACACCTCTATGTCCTGTCAGCGCAAAGCTAAGCAAACACTGTTGCATCACAGCCTGAAATAAAGCCATCTCTCTTGTTGAGATCTTCAGTACTGGAAAACTTACGAGATGATTTAATTGTAAAAGTAAAGGACTGTAGGATCGCAACATGTACTTAGGTGATGATGAAAGTGTGAAAGCTCTATTGTTCTAGATCAAAAGCACGCGAAAGAACCTCTTAAATGAATGGGAAAGAGAAGGAGATAGACAGATGGATAAAAAAGAGAGAAAGATGCGTGAATAGGTGTGTGCATTTACGTTGTGTCGGAATTGGTTCAACTGAATAATTCGGGGGCTGTTACTCTTGTTTAGTAATCTTACTTCTTCAATGCGCTATGCGTAAACCAAATATGTTTAAACCAAAATAGAAATCATACTCCCTAAAATTTCGGTTTAAACGTGTTCCACTGTATATACATTTGATTTCAATGACATCTTCATTGCAATTTACTTTTTTTTGTAGTAGTTCATCTTGTTGGGTCAAACAATCTAGAATCTAGTTTAGATCTAGTGAACTAAGTTAAGTTGTGCTTCAATGCAAATAAACAGAGGTCCAAGGGATTTTTTTTCCATAGTCGTTTTTACTTTCAGTCATTTCTTATCTAAAATTTATTAACTCTCAGAGCACTGGGCTAAATTATGCTGTTATTACCGTGCCACTGGCCTATTTTGGGATATTTTGAAAATGTGTCAAAGTATAAAAAATATAACTAGCTTTATGAAATTTGGTGTACTGATAGTTTTATATTAGTATTATAATCTGTAAAATTTTGATGTCATTCTATGAAAAATTTTTTCTTCATACTTTTTTCAAAAAAGGCTGCATTTTCACTTTCAAACTTTTTTTTTCAGCCCTCTTCATTCACAACCCTTGTGTACAAAACAAAGAAAAAAGTAATCAGCAAGTTGGTTTGAGTCAAAATTATAATGATTTATCTGAAAAAGATATATATCCAACTGTCTGAATGCACTCAATAGTCAACAGTAGTTCTGTAGTAGTTCAGTGGTACACCTCAAAGCATTAAGTATAATTGACAAATTTCATAGATCTATGTAAAAAAATGAAATTCGTGTAAAAAATGCACTCTTATCACACAAATGTAAAAACATACAAATTAAACAAAAATACACACTGTTACATAATCTAGATTAACTAATTTTGTGTCCCTTTGACAATTCTAGATATAGTGTTATATCTAGATCAAGACTGACCACGTGACACCGGCTGCTCTTGGTCAAATTGTTGTAAACAGTAAAATCATGCACGTCTAGTTTGATCTTATAATAAAGAGCAGATGCTCTGAGTCTGACCTTGGGACATTGCAGCATCTACTGTAGATCCATAGTTATAATCATTTTTGTGTCTTGCTCTTTGGCTGACTCAGTGTCCCTCATCCTGGCTTTTCTGAATCAAAGCTCCTTTTCCTGGTGTTCTTTATATTTACACTCATCAGTGAGACCATGCAATATAGAAGCAGACCTGCCAACTTTCCGTTTTCGCCGGGAAAAATTCCGGTGGAGTCCTATAAATTCCGCTTTCCGGGCAGCCCTGCTAAAATCCCGTTCAGTTATCCCGGTGGGCGATGGAAAGGAAAAAAAATATCATGTATCCTATGGGCCCATCCAATGTCAACCAACATGCATGTAATCTCTACCTATTTAAATAGCATTGAACATTTTAAAATTATTATCGATATAGCTCAAGTATCCAAATTGCGTTCCATAACGTTTATTGAACATTCTGTGTAAAGGACCGAGTAACTTCTGTGTTATTGATATGGCTTGGTGCTACATGCAGACATG
>BLXT01005065.1:1508982-1531138 GCA_019648995.1 Plakobranchus ocellatus
CCCCCCCCCCTCGAAACACTGAAATTTAGACAAAGCCCACCACTTGGCTTAGGGCAACATAATGGATGTCGCTGATGTCATAGGTCTGTGAATAGATCTAAAACAAGGCCTACCTTTTAAAAAAAAACCTCCCGGTGAATTGGATGATAAACTAACATACCTGTTATATGAGAATGTTTTATCGGTCAATATTTTAGCTAGGTGTGATTAGATAATATGGTGATTTCTTTTTTATGCTTGAAAGTTGTTTGTGTTGTGTATTGGCTGCTTAGCCTAGACGTTGAATGACTAATGCTTTCTAGAAGCTATGGGCAGTGGATATAAAACGGAATGCTGTGAGGTTTTTTTTATTATTGCCAGAACTTGCAGAGATTGCTAGGAGATAAATTGCTGATTTAGGCCTGAACCGCACTGTAACAGGACCATCCCAGGACATTTCTGTCCAAAGGTTGTAATGTATAAACAGTAGAGGAAGATTAGATACAGCATCTAACAGGACAGGACTTTTTTGTCCTATTGTGTCCTTGTTGGTTGTGAATTGCTACAAAATCGGTGGAACAGGACTGTCCCAGTCCTGAGTGATTTTCAGTTGTGATGGTAGAAATTAGAGCAGTCTGCCGCACTAGGGCAAATTTATCCTAGACTGTCAGGCTGTCGTCAACTGTCATTGTGTCGGGCAAGCGCTGTGCAGTCTATCCCAATGAGATCAGTAATTTTTTTTCTTTTACCAGCAATCTTCAACATCGTTGTTTAAGAAAAATTCACTACTTTCTGACTCTGGACTTGTAATATCTATTTGCAATCTGTTGAAGTAGTCCTTGTTTTTGCAACAAAATGAATTGTGAATCAAATTGGGCAGAAACCATGATTAATGCTGTAGAAATTAAACCATGGTTATGTAATAAAATTTTTAGGGCGATATCATAGCTCACTATAAAATGTCAACCTCCATTGCAGCCAAATGTTCCTGGGCTGCCCACAGTGATCTGTGTGGCAGCGATCACTTCCCAATAATTTTAACCTTGTCCTCGAATTTTAACAGCAATGTAAATACTAATTACTATACTAGTTTTAATTTTTAAAAAGCGATTGGAACAGTTTCGGAGACCTATGCAAACTGTCTTTGGACAACTCTGTGGCCAACATCGAGCAATTTACTTCAAAGCAGGTCGTCCATACCCTTTCATAAAGGGTCAAAATGTAAAACACGAGTGCCCTGGTTTACCCAGGAATGTAAGCAGGCTCTTCAAGAAAGGAAAAAGGCTCAAAGGAAGTATTTTAAAGGGCCTTCTTTTGAAAATGTCATAAATTTTAAAAAACAAAACCCCAAGGCCCTCCACCTTCCCCCTCGCCTCTCCATCCCTTCACCCCCAAGGTCCATGTGACGGAGGGGGTGAAGCCTACAAAAAAGATTAAAGGCTTGGCGGGCCAGCCAAAGGGTGGCCTGCCAAGCAATAAATAGTCTGTGGTAATGGATACCGTGGTTCAATGGAACATTCGCGCTTATAGAAATATCTTTGAAGAACTGAAGCTACTGCTGAATCGATCGCAGCCACAATTAGCCTGGAAAAGACCCTAACCGTTTGCTCTCTATACCTGCCTCCCAATTCCCAAGTTTCGAAAGTTTCTGTGGCTGAACTCTTTGAGCAGCTTCCAAAGCCTTTTCTCGTGCTGGGAGACTTCAACGCGCATTCTCCTGCGTGGGGGGACTCCCGCCGGGATGGGCGGGGCAGGATGCTCGAGGAGTTAACAGCAGAAAATGACTTTATCATTCTAAATTCTGGAGAGCAAACTTTTGTTCATTCGGCTTATCTTACGACCTCAGCGATTGATTTGGCAGTGGCTTCACCCTCCATTGCCGCCGAATGTTCCTGGGCTGCCCACAGTGATCTGTGCGGCAGCGATCACTTTCCTACATTTTTAACGTTGTCCTCGAATTTAAGTAGCAACGTAAATACTAGTTTTAATTTTTAAAAAGCCGATTGGAACCGTTTCGGAGACCTATGCAAACTATCTTTGGACGACTCTGTGGCCAACATCGAGCAGTTTACTTCAAAGCTGCTCGATGCGGCCAGGCCGTCCATACCCTTTCATAAAGGGACAAAAAACAAAACCCGTGTGCCCTGGTTTACCCAGGAATGTAGGCAGGCTCTTCAGGAAAGGAAAAAGGCTCAAAGGAAATATTTTAAAGCGCCTTCTTTTGAAAATTTCATAAATTTAAAAAAACAAAAAGCCAAAGCTAAATTTATAATTTAAAATTCCAAGAAACGGTCTTCCAAGACATATGTATCCTCTTTTAATTCAAATACTTCCTCTAAAACTGTTTGGAAGAAAATAAAAATTAAAGGCAAAAATTTTGCCCCTTCTTGTCATCTTAAAAAAGACGGCCAGATCATATCAGACCTTAAAGATCATGCTGATCATCTGGCTGAAACTTTCTCAAATAACTCCAGCTCAAAAAATTATTCTAAAAATTTCTAGCAAACAAAACAAAGAGCCAAAAAACAAAATTTAAACTTTTCATCAGAAAATAACGAACCGTACAATAATCCTCTACTCATGTGTAAACTAAAAAACTCTATCGATAAATCTAATGAGTTTGCTGCAGGTCCTGATGGTGTTTACTATCAGTTCCTGATGGACCTTCCTGAATCCTGCCTACATACTCTTCTTAAATTCTTTAATAACATTTGGACTACTGTGGACATCCCCCCCATCTTGAAGGGAGGCTTCGGTGGTTCCAATTTTCAAAACCCAGGAAGGATCCTTCTGATCCTTCCAACTATAGGCCTATTGCGCTCACGAGCTGCTTGTGTAAGATCCTCGAGCGGATGGTGAATGACCGACTGGTCCATGTGCTTGAGTCCAGAAACCTGCTGTCAAATGCTCAGTGCGGTTTCAGGAAGGACCATAGCACATTGGATCACTTGGTCACATTGGAAACGTCTATCAAAAAGGCCTTCGCCAGAAAAAAGCAAGTTCTGGCGGTTTTTTTCGATCTAGAAAAAGCCTATGATACTACCCAGAGGTATGGAATTTTAAAAGATCTTTTCGATCTCGATTTCAAATTTTCTTAAAGACCGGTCTCTGAGATTGGTTTCAGATTCTTGGTCTCAAAGACCACCTGTGTCCATTTCCACAGACAAAGAATCTACACTGAGCCCGCTTTTCATCTGGACGGCCAGCCGATCCTGGTAGGGTGAGGCTAAAATTTTAGGAGTCGTTTTCGACTCGAAGGTTAATTTTAGTAGCCATGTAAAATACTTAAAGAAAAAATGCTTAAAAGCACTAAATTTACAGCGCGTCGTTGGTCATACGGACTGGGGTGCGGATAGAGCAACCCTTCTTAAGCTTTACCGCACGTTAGTTCAGTTCAAGTTGGACTATATCATACACACACTATTCGGCGAAAAAAACACGTTCTGAGGGCCCTGGACCCTATACATCATCAGGGCCTNTATTGCCCTCGGGGCCTTCAGAACGACACCTATTAAAAGCTTGTACGCCGAGGCTGGGGAGCCCTCTCTTGAGCATTGGCGTATGAAGCTAGCTTTTAACTATGTATTGAAACTAAAATCATTGCCTCGTAAGCTATGCCACGATGCTGTATTTGAAGCTCCGTTGTCTGACTTTTCTGCTGATACAAAGTCAGAACCCAAGCTTGTGGCTAATACTTTTGAGCATTTTAAGAATGCCAACATCAGCCTAAATATTATTGATAACTTAAATGTCCAGTGCCCCACACCTTGGGAGGAGCACAACATTAATGTTGATATTTCTCTAACGAAACAAAATAGAGAAAATACCAGTGAAGTCGCTTATCAAAAAGAATTTTTTAGAATTAAGGAAAAATTTTCAAAAGGTTGTGGCCGTGGCCTATTTTCAGGAACACCCAGACCGCTCGAAGGCAAATTGCCTGAGAGACAGGGCATCTGTCTTCAGTCCTGTACTAGAGGGAATAGCCCCGGGCTCGCAGAAATTAAAAAACTCACTAAATACCACAAAAATTTTATCTACAGTGACAGCCTGTCAGCCTTACAGGCTATCCAAAGCAAAAATTTCAAAGTAATAGATATCAGTTGCCTGTACAATTCAATCCAAAAATTCCCACCCTATGTTCACATCTCTTTTGTCTGGATTCCTGCTCATGTAGGCATCCAGGGGAATGAGAATGTGGACAAACTGGCAAAAGCGGCCCTAAATAGAGCATCATGCTCGGGAAAACTAATTTACTGGTCCGATTTAAAATCCAAAATAAACACTTTCATCAACTCCGTCTGGCAAAAAAATTGGGATGCTGAGGGAGCAAACAAGCTCCATGAAGTGCTCCCCAACTCGGGCGAAGACCTCCACAGGAGAGGCGAAGGAGCCGGTAGAAAACGGGAGACGGCAATGTGTAGGCTTCGGGTGGGCCACACGTGGCTCACCCAGAGCTACCTTTTAAAAAATGAAGAAAAACCTTTTTGTTATGCCTGCGACAGCCTTTACACTGTCCAGCATATTTTAATTGAATGCCCAGACTTTCAAGACACCAGGAGGAAATACTTCAGTGTAACTGATCTGTACAGACTTTTCCGAGACGTCAATCCCTCTGGCATAGTGGGTTACTTAAAGGACCTTGGTGTCTATGGAAATATCTGAGGCTTTGTACAGATTCCTTTTAAAGTCTTTCTTCATATACTCTGTTGGATTTTTAATGGTTTTCTATCTTTGTTTTAATTTGCATGAGCATCTGACGGAAGCCTACGAGAGAGACTGAGTGAATAGAAACCCTGAGATCACCGCTTAATGGTGGACTGGGTATACCAATAATCAATCAATCAATTCCCCGGGCGCGAGGCGGCCCTCCTCATCAGAAACGTAACCCGTTTCTCAGAAATTGATCTGAAAACTAGCCTGCATGCTGCAGCTGCCACAATGAGCCTGGAAAAGACTCTAACCGTTTGCTCTTTATACCTGCCTCCCAATTCCCCAGTTTCGAAACTTTCTCTGGCTGAACTCTTTGAGCAGCTTCCGAAGCCCTTTCTCGTGCTGGGAGACTTCAAGGCGCATTTTCCTTCATGGGGGTGATTGAGGAGTTCATAGCTGAAAATTACTTGATCATTCTAAATTCTGGAGAGCAAACTTCTTTTGGGCTGCCCACAGTGATCTATGTAGATTGTCTTTGGAAGATTGAGGCCGAGATCGAGCAGTTTACTGTAAAGCTGCTCGATGCGGCCAGGTTGTCCATATCTTTTCATAAAGGGCCAAAATGTAAAACACAAGTGCCCTGGTTTACCCAGGAATGTAGGAAGGCTCTTCAGGAAAATAAAAAGAAGGTATTAACAAGGTATTTTAAGACCTCTTCAATAGAAAATTTAATAAATTAAAAAAAACCAAAAGCCAAAGCTAAATTTATAACTAATAATTCCAAGAAACAGTCTTCGAAGACATATGTATCCTCTTTAAACTCAAATACTTCATCTAAAACTGGAAGAAAATAAGGAAAATTAAAGGCAAAAATTTTGCCCCTTCTTGTCATCTTTAAAAAGACAGCCAGATTATTTCAGACCCAAAAGATCATGCTGATTATTTGGCTGAAACTTTTTAAAAAAAACTCCCACTCAAAAAATTATTCAAAAAATTTCCAGCAAATCAAACAAAAAGCGTAAAAGCAAAATTTAAAATTTTTATCAGAAAACAACGAGCCCTATAATAATCCTTTTCTCCTGACTCAAAATTCAATTAATAAAGCTAATGAGTCTGCAGCAGGTCCTGATGGTACGTACTATCAGCTCCTGAGGCACCTTCCTGAATCCTGCCTGCATAATATCCTTAAACTTTTTAATAACATTTGGACAACGGGGACATCCCCCCATCTTGGAGGGAGGCGTCGGTGGTTCCCATTCCAAAACCCGGGAAGGATCGTTCTGATCCTTCCAACTATAGGCTTATTGCGCTCACGAGCTGCTTGTGAAGACCCTTTAGCGGATGGTGAATGACCGACTGGTCCATGTGCTTGAGTCCAGAAACCTGCTGTCAAAGGTACAGTGCGATTTCAGGAAGGACCATAGCACCTTACATTGGACCACTTGGTCCAAATGGAGACCTTCATCTAAAAGGCTTTCGCTTTATAAATTGTATAATTAACTCCTTTCTAAAAATGTAAATGCATCTCCATACGTAGACAATTTTGCCATTTACGCTGAGTGTAAGCACCTGCACCATCCAGCTATGTATAAGTAATGTTCAAAGTTAAAGATATCAGGCGCCTGTTCAATTTAATCTGAAAATTTCCACCCTATGTTCATATCTCTTTTGTCTGGATTTCTGCTCATGTAGGCATTCAGGGGAATGAGAATGTGGACAAACTTGCAAAGGCAGCCATAAATAAAAGCATCTTTGTCGGGAAAACTCATTTGCTAGTCCGACTTTAAATGTAAAGTAAATGCTTACATCCACACTGTTTGGCAAGAAAATAGGGATACTGAGGGGGCAAACAAGCTCCATGAAGCATGAAGTACTCCCCAATTTGGGAGAAGACCACAAAAGAGGTGAAGGAGCAGGCAGGAAATCGAGACGGTAATGTGTAGGCTTAGGGTGGGCCACACATGGCTCACCCAGAGCTACCTTTTAAAAAATGAGGAACAGTCTTTTTGCTTTGCTTGCGACAGCCTTTACACTGTCCAGCATATTTTAATTGAATGCCCATACTTTCAGTGTAACTGACCTGTACAGGCTTTCGGAGAGGTCAATCTCTCTCGCATAGTTTTCGGAAATATCAGAGGCTTTGTACAGATTCCTTTTTAAGTTTTTCTCCATATGCATTGGAACTTGGCTATAACGGGACCCATAAGGGCGTGGTGCAGAGTCCCGTTGTAAGCAAGGCCCGTTGTAAAAATAAAAGGAAGATAATCCTTGAAAACGGCACTTTACTAAAATTATCTCCCTTTAATAAGCGGCTAGTATTAAATTAATTAATTAATTGCGTGACCATTGCGTAGCGTACATCGTATTATACTATTTCATTGCATTGTGTGTGTGTGTGTGTGATTTGTTTTTGTCTTTCTGTATTTATTGGTTTGTGGGGGGTTTTTTCTCCTGTGAGTATTTCTTTTGTGTGGTGTTTTTCTTCCCTTTTAAAATTTTTTTTTTAGTAGGAGTGGTAGGCTACATTATGTTTTGAAGTGGGTCCAGAAATTGGTGTTTTACAATGCTTGTACCAAGTATGCAAACTGGGATCCAATTCCTCTTATCCTGTTGTTTTCAGTCGCTTCCGATCAGGTTGAAAGTCGCCTTTGGTGAGGGCTGACATGATAGCATCCTTGTCTCTCAAGAATGTATAAAGTGTTCCTGATGAAATCTCATAATCTCGACAGGTCTGGGCTTTTGACTTTACTTTCATGTCCACCTCCTCAATGATTTTGGCCTTTCCAAAGGAAAACATTTCCTTATTCTTGATTCCATGCTGGATGAACACAGGCTAAGACCGCAATCAAACATAGGTTTAGAAATTTAGATCTAGATATCTATTCGTTAATGCGACCTGCGAGCGTCGGAGTGAGACTGAGAGATAAGACTAATAAGAGGCAATTTCGCAACACGCTAAACCTAGATCGATGCTTTCTTTGTTCATTGAATCAGTGAATGACAATCACAACGTTGTAGGCCTAATTGAGATCTCTAGGCATTGAACAAAATAGACGCACCCCGAGGATTTTAAAAGTTGAATGCGCCCACTCTTTTCCTCTTAAGCCCCACCCCCAGTCTCTTACACTACCAATCACACACGCCTCTTACTAGCCTACGGCTGACATACCATGATTCACCACTCAGTCCCATGCCTTTTTTTCCAATCCAAATCGCCGGCGTTGCATCATTCTCTTTCACCCCTCGATGCGCAAGGTGTTCATTGGCTATTATTTTGAATGAAAGTAACGAAACAGACCATGGCTTTATCTTCTTTGTATCAATACCGATGTTAATTTAGATTCATTCGGACCTATAGTCCTTTTCACGAATCTATGTATAGGCCTAGGCTTAGGCCTTAGTACGAAGCTGGGTCCCCCTGTAGGCAAGTTTATCATGTAGTAGATGCCGTTCTAGCGAAAATGAAATATAAAGGATATATAAGGGAATAACGGGCTTGTGTCAACATCCCGTTGCATGCAAGGTCCCGTTGTAGGTGAGCTCTACTGTACTCTGTTGGATTTTTAATGAATTTTTATCTTTGTTTTAATTTGCTTAAGGTAGCAGGTCCCCAAAAATCACTAAAATATCACCATTTTAGTAATGGTTTCCTAGTATGCTTGAGCTATTCTAGAATCACATGAAAGTAATATATTGATGATATATAGCTTCAATTTTTTATACGAAATTTTTTTTGTACACCTATGTCTGCTGAGATTGCCCCTAACAACCAAATGTTTACCTTGGTAACAGCACATATTTTCATTACAAATAAACAACACAAAGTGAAATAGCCTTTTTCTAACAATGCTAGAACTCTGTAGAGGTGAAATCAAGTACATTACAATACAAGGGAATGTATTCTAGTGTGGCTATGAATGTTTTGACATTTGATCAACAGCACGATTTTTTTAGATTTTCATAGCTTTCAGTGGGAATTTTTAGATCTAAGGCATTCTTTATTCCCCTAATTACCCCATAGAAAGTATTTATTTGGAAGAGACCATCATGGGTGATAAGAAAAAAAGTGGGAGAGCAAAAAAAACGTAGATTTCATGGTCATAAGGCTAAGGAAAGCTCTGAGAGTAAGGAGGTAAGAAATGGACAACCTAATGTCGATATTGATGAGCAGCAAACTGAAGATAACCCTGATGGTGACAAATTTATGAGCAAAAGCTGTTTTTTCCTTCTGGATGTTGAGCTACTGAACTCATTTGTTGCTGCTAATATGAGATGCCCAGAATGTACAAATTTTAGTGTCACATGTGGTCTAGATCTAACATCTAAGTTAGGATTTTGTTTGGATCTTGTGTTCCGCTGCATGGAATGCTCTTGGACTGATGCCATGAAAACTTCTAAAGAAGTAGGAGAAATTGTGGACAAACATTTAGATCTAGAAAGTGTATCAAAATCAGGAAAGAAACAGGACAAGGAAATACATGTAAGAATGGTTACATTTGTGGAGAGGATATTAGAAAAGTTAGGCTTGTCAGTTGGGACATTGGCAGGAAAGATGTGTGGAGATGGGGATCACCAGCGTGAGAAAGATTCTTGCAGAACATCCTTAGACAGCACTAAAAAGAGGAGAAAGACCCTCAGAGCCATCAGAAAGGGTTTTCAAGACACTACAAAGGACAAAGAAGGAGATGTGTATAATTATGATGGCCATTGAGTGAGAAAAACCTTAGTAAATTAGCTTCAAAGATGAAATGTTTTAGTATTTTTTTTTATTTTGGCCATTTTCTCAGTTTCACTTTTTTAGCCTATATGCCGATTTTCAAACACGATTGTGAAGTAACTACAAATGATAAAAAGCTGAAATTTTCTCCACTTATTTGGAAGATCCTTATGCATGTCCTAAAACTCTAGTTAGAGATTTATCCTTGAAAGGTAACTCTTACAGATGATTGTGCATATATAATTAGGCGGAATTTTTTAATTTCATCTGAATTCCATCTTCAAACTTGATTTTAAAGAAACATGAATAACAATACTCAGTTTCTTTGATTCAAGACATGCATTGGGTATTGAAAAAGGTTTTCTGAAAGTTTCATTAGAATATCAGTGATAGTTTTTGAGCTTGAGTGTTTGAAATTAACCATATGTTTTTTGCCTGCGGCGGCCATATTGGATGCCTAATTTGCATATTAAAATTTTTTTTATCACTAAAAAATTCTTACTTGCTATATGTATCATATATGTGGGTATATTGAAATAAGGGTGTATAATATCCAAAATAGCCTTAAAAAAAATTTAGGATCCTGCTACCTTAAGCATCTGATAGAGGCCTATGAGAGATAGTGAATGAACAGAAACCCTGAGATCACCGCTTATACCAATAATCAATCAATTAATCTCTTTTTTCCATGGTTGAGAGAGGAGGGACTGTGGTAAGAGAGGAGAGGAGGATTAAAACATTAAGCATTCGGCAGAAAAGTTGGAATTTATGTATGTAGTTGGTCACTCCTCTTTTAAATCCTCATATTACTTGTTTGGTCACTCCGCTTTTAAATCATGATATTAGTTGTTGAGTGATATAAATAGTAAAGAGGAATTCTAATTGTCAGCTGCAACTGCACATCAACTTGTGTAAGGAAAACAAAGTTTGAATTGTTGGTCAGCTGAAGGCCTTCTTAATTTTACATGAATTTCAACAAGCAGCAAAAATTTCTGGTCAAGTGAGTTCATTTAGAAAGTTAAAAGCTTGAGATTCAATTTTTATTGCTATTAATATTTATTGAATTGAAAAAAATGATAACAATAGAAGTTTTTGTAGTGTGGTAGCATTTCTCAAAGTCTGGTTTGCCCACCTTGCCAACAACTATTCATTTTGATATGTGAAAGGGTTTCACTCCCTGCAACAATTATAAATATTTTTTGACAAAAATGTATTCTGGAGAGAACCAACCAATTGCATGTTCTTTGTTGCTAACACACTTTTTAGAAAGGGGCATTGAAAAAGGAGTTGATCATATTATATGAATCCTGTAAAGCATAACTGTTGGCTCATTGTGGCTGGTTTCAAGACAGGTTTTAATTATCAAGTTACAAAGTAAAAGTCACTCTGAGTTTTCCCAAAGCATTCAGTATACATTGAAAAGTGAAATGGCATGAAAAAAGACATTTAGATCACCCCTTAAAGCAAAAACTAGGCTGTACAGTAAATGGTAAAAAAAAAAAAAAATTCTTCTCTTTTTTGTAGCCTTGAGAGATCTGTTTGCAGCCATGGACAAGACCTCAAATCCCATTCCTCCAATCATCTTTCTTCAAATTCTCCATATGGTGTTCCCAAGATTTGCTGAGAAGGGAGAAAATGGAGGCTACCAGCAACAGGTACATCTATGAATTGTAACCACTTGTATGTTGGACATCAAAGTGCTGAGGCAAGGTTTTTAATCACAGTTTTTATTTATTATTGTGGGTGCTCTCTGAGCAACTTTGATCTTGTGTATGTTTTTTTCAGCAAAGATTTCTGTTTATGGTGACGTGACACTTGTTATTTCAAAGGCAAAATTTTTTCGTAAATGATTTTTTTCGCAGTCAAAGTTTGCTTAACTAGAGCCTCATATGGTCAAGATAACACTATGTAGTCCAATTGATGTCGTGTAGGATTCTTTAACACTTAAGGGACCGGAGACAAGTATACTCGCATAAGAACTGCTGTGTGCAAAGGACCAGAGATGAGTATTCTCGCGAACAAGTCCATTTGTTTATCCTATCCAATCTTACTTTAAAACCGGACCAAGCAATAATGCACTTTTAGTTCGGCTGTCTAACTGTTTCATTTTCATTCTGTTAGCATCTATTTGATCAACATCTTTGAGAATGGCAAGAAAAGGTAAATTTCCCGATACGATATTATCAATGAAATCCTGATCGATTCGGACAGCGATGAAACGTTCCTTGATTCTGATTTAGATCTAGATGACAGTGATTATGATACTGACTTTGTGGCAAATGGAGATTCTAGATCTAATCAGGTTAGTTCTACTTCAAGTTGTGAAGATGAATCCAGATTTAATTCAACTGCCGGCGTGACAAATTTTAGATCTAGATCTAATCCTAGACCGAAAAAGCGACCTGGGGTGGCTGAGCGTGGCAGGGCCAATCCCCCTATTCCTGGACCAAGTAGGCTTACCACACCAGATGATGATGGTTGAGTAAAACCAAGAAATGAATATGGAGATATAGACAAGGACAGCCTTCCAATATTCAATAGAATCAGCGGCTTAGTAGAAACTTTTGTACCAAATGAGCCCACGGATACTTCAATGCATTCATTGATGAGAACATGTTTGAGCTGATGGCCAGAAAGACTAGTAATAGGTATGCAGAGCAGGTTAGGGTTGTAAAGCCAACTTACTTTCATTTAGCTGAGTAGGTTCCTGCATCAGTGAAAGACATAAAAACAGTACTGGCTCTACTTTTCACTATGAGATTAGTTTGCAAATCAGATGTCAAATCATACTGGAGGACAAATCCTATCCTCAAAACTCCCTTTGTTCAAAAAATGATGATGCTCAACAGATTCCTTGCACTACTTCATTTTTTCATCTTGTGAATGATGAAAACCAGATAACAAGAAATGATCCAAATCAAGACAAGCTTTTTAAAGTAAGACCACTTGTGGACCACCTAAACACCAGGTTTCCTGCTGTTTACTACCCTAACAACAATTAGCCGTAGATGAAAGAATGATGCCGTTCCCTGGGCGCGTTGAATTTCGCCAGTATCTGCCTTCCAAATCCATTAGATATGGATTGAAGCTCTACCTGTGCTGCGAATCATTGTCTGGGTATGTTTTATTGATGAAGTTTTGTACTGGGACCAGAGAGAGGCCATGGAGAACAGGTAGTGAGGGACTTGACAGGTGCATACCAGGGAGTTGGTCTGTCACACATAGTAGGCTATTCAAGTATAAGCACACTTTAATAACCTGCAGGTGTGTGATATGAAATTGGACACTTTCAACTAAGCAGAAAAGTCCTATTCAAATTATAATAAAGAAATAATTACAAATTTATTATGATAATACAAAAGAACGAGCGGTTGTACAAGACAAAATAATATTATTAATAGACTTGGTCAAAATAATATGTACAAAATTAAATCTCTTAATATAGCTTGCGTTATATTGTCAGGATAAATCAATATCTTATCAGGTTTACAAAGACTGAAACAATTATCTTAAATCAAACTCAATAAAGCTGAGGACATTGGAGCCGTTTTAGCCAAGAATTCTAAATAATCACTCATCAATATTCTTGATGTTAGACTTACTTTGATAATGTTACAACTCTTATAATATTTACGTATACTCACCTCGGACAGAGAAGTTTAGGCTTAAGCGAAGAGAGCTCTTTTTGCACTGATTATATCAGTCAGGACTTGTAGTCCAACTTAAGGCAAATACTTGCACTTTTTAAAATCTTTAAAATTAGAACTTTTAGCAGTTTAACAACGAGCTTCTAGATTCGAACATCGGAGACTTAATTTGCTTCTTCTGCGGTCATGGGGAGGTCTTCTGCAGGGTCTGAACCAGCTTCGATCTGATCCCATATATATATGCAGATTGATCCGGTAGTATGGTTGCCCTAAGGATGGACACCACCCAATTTTTCAGAGTTTCCAGTGGAAACCCTTTTGTCTATGATCCCAACCTTGGTGCAAAATCCCCGTTACTAATGTGAGGAGGTAGTGACCACAGGCTCAAGATGCATAACAGGATGATCTAACCCTGTTACGCCGGAACTACTGTTCTTCCAACCTAAATGAACCCATGGCTGCCTTTTGTCCCTCGTTACGCCTTTTGCGCATATCGTTACTAACTCGCAGCGTCTGCGAAGAGTAACTTAAAAGTTCAGAACATCCTATTTGAAACACCTACTTAAACCATTACTTTGTGACATGGGCACACCATTTTCATTGACTCTTTTTTTTCAACACTGAGTCTTTTTTCTGATCTTCTGGCACAAAATACCACAATATATGGCACTGTCAGTGTCAATAGAATCAGGAAAGGTCTCCCTAAGGACATATGTACAAAAACCATGAAACTGAAAAAGGTTGATTGTGTTGTGCTGCAGAAAAATGGTGTGGTTGCTGCTTGGTATAAGGACAGGGGAGATCTCATATTTATGTAGACAGCTCATTCATGTAAACCTGTTAATTCCAGAAAATGTAAAAGAGGCACTAATGAAGAAATTATCAAGCCGGAAATAGTACTGGAAAGTGGAATGCAACAAATTCATGAAAGGTGTGGACCAGGTTGACCAATATTTAGCTTTTTATAGTTTTAACAGGAAAACAGTTAAATGGTGGAAACAGGCCGCCACACATCATCTCCACTTAGCCAGGGTCCAGGCACACATCATATATAAGAAAATAACAGAGGTAATAGGAACACCATGTCCCTTATGGAATTCACTCTAAATATGATACAGTGGACCGTAGATGTAGCGAAATTGACGGGAGCAGACTAAAATTTCATCACAGCCAAGGTTTCCCTACAGCCAGGTCGTTGTTAGAAAAAAAAAAAAAAGCTCTTCTCTCTTAATCGATTCGCCACTGTTCTATTGAACAATGCCAGCATGTCTAAAGCAGTTCTGGATGGTGGCTGGGGTCTCTTCATTCCAGGATGCAGCTGCCATCAAGGAAGGACATTCTCAAGTGTGTGTCAGTGCTGCCTGTCTCATCAAAAGAAGAGATGAACTTCTGCAATGCTTATTTTCAGATGATGGTCTTGAAGTTCTTGATAATGCCTTGGTCACAAGGCTGGAGACAGGATGTCATGTTCGGGGGCAAAAAAAAAAAAAAAACATGGTGATGGCCCTGAGACCACTAATGACTTGCTGGTGTGCACTACAATTGTCCAATACCAGTGCCACAGATCGACCCTGCATCAGAAAACGCCTATCCTGTTTTTGTACCCACTCCGTAAACAGAGAGCCGGTCATACATGCTTTCTTATTGTGCCAATATGTGACAAGGAGTGTGTTTTTACCCTTGAAACATTGTGGTTGGCCAAATTTCCTGATCATCAGCAAGGGGAGGTTTTCGCTTCTGCTCATAAGAGAGAGACTCTCTCTTTTGGAGCTTTCTCGCCTCTTTTTTGGAGCTTTCTCGCCTCTCTTTTGGAGCTTTCTCGCCTTGGCAGGTCTGTTCCTTAAATGTGAGGGATTTTTTAGGCAGACATTTGTAAAAGAGCCACGTCCCTTGAGCTGTAATCTGCCAAGATTTTCTGTAATGTCTCCTCTCATTCTGACGTGTCAATGTCTTTGGCTCATGCAGCTTTACCTCTCATGCTCTTGAAGATAATTCCATGCCTTAGCTTGAACCAGCCAAGCCATCCTCTGCTCAATTTACAGTCTCCTTGACCAAGTTCCTGAGCCAGCCGCTCGCCCTTCTCAATTAAAATCTACCACACCTCAGAGGATTATGCGTGCAAACTGCAACACTATCACCAGGAGTAGATCAGCATGTGATTCCCCAAAAAGCTGTATATATCTGTAAATATAAATTTGAAGTTCATTTTCTTTTTTTCAATGTAAAAAGACTATTATATTAGATGGAGTAAACTCACTTTTTTATAATTTGTAATATGTAAAAAAGTAAAGCAAAAAATAATAAAGTGTTCTAAGTTAGGTAAATCAAGTTCCACTCCTAGCCCTGGATTACATTCAAATTGGATTAGGTATTCAGTTCTTCAAGTGGATTATCCAACCCAGGTTAGTTATCAATTGTTTTGGATATCTTATTAGAATTGTTTCTGGTTTGTTACTATTGCAAGATTGTCTATATCTTTTCTGCAACTGTCATTTTTTTTCTTCCTTATTTCTGTCACTCAGACATTCTAGGACACCCAAAAACACAAAAATATAAGAAATCAACACAAAACATGAAAAAAAAACAATATTTATTCATTTATAAACTCTTTCAGGTCAAATAAGTCATCAGATTAGACTATAAAACTAGAGTTTCTGAGCCTACAAAAACAATACCACATTTGCTCAAAATCTTTTCGCGGCTCCGGTCCTGGGGGTGTAAACTTAAGTGGCCGCTTTGGTGCTGGGGAAAAAAATTTAAGCGGCTGCTCATGGCCTTTGGGTTGATGTAACTTTTTTTTTCCAAAGTAACCTTTTTTGTTTTTATTGCTTTGCTAAGGATGCTAATGAATGCTGGACTGAGATAGTTCGAAGCCTACAACAGAAGCTCAAACCAATGGCTGCTTTGTCTGGTCCAGATGAGCCTATGGTATGTAATTGTGTGAGTTAAGCAAGCAAATCATACGTAAAATTTTTTTTTAATACACTACTTTAAAAGCATTTGTTATGGTGGAAACACAAAAATCAATAATTTTATTTGGCAAAATATGAGCAGTACACCCTGTGTGGGGCCAGGGGAGAGAATGTGTTCCACCGTGGCTGCTTCGGGTCGCAAGAGGGGACCAGGGCAGGTTGTCGCCTAAGGACTGCCTCTTGTCAGTACAAGGCGACATCTCTTTTTCTCCACCTGGCTTTGTCTTCTATCCCTCTTTCTTTCTTGCACAATCGTCCCGTCTACTTTTCCTTCTGCTGTCCTCTACTTCTTTCTCTACCCATGTGGAGTCCGGGATAGAATTGACCCACTGTACTGTGCATGTCGTAAAAGGCGACTAAAAAGGTTTTACCCATGAACTCCCTCTCTCAGGTGCATGGGCGACATCACTTTCTCTCAACTTTCATAATCTACAGTGTTGCTTGGAGGAGGGGATGGTGAAGGATGTGGTCGAGTCCCAACTTCGAACGAAGTCAGCAGTGCTCCCCAAGGATGGTGGCAGAAGTGCCCCTTCATTCGCAGTTTTAGGAGTAACTTTGAAGAACTGAAGCTACTGCTGAATCGATCTCAGTCTGCTGTTGTGGCCCTGCAGGAATGCAGGCTTGGGGAGGGGCAGTTGCCACCCCGGGATTACACCCTGCTTCTTCTGTAGGGTGGGTCACCCGAGGCGAGGCGGCCCTCCTCATCAGAAACAGAACCCGTTTTTCTGAAATTTATCTGGAAACTGGCCTGCATGCTGTAGCTGCCACAATCAACCTGGAAAAGACTCTAACCGTTTGCTCTCTATACCTGCCTCCCAATTCCCCAGTTTCGAAACTTTCCCTGGCTGAACTCTTTGAGCAGCTTTCGAAGCCTTTTCTCAAAGCTGGGAGATTTCAACGCGGACTCTCCTGCATGGGGGGACTCCCGCCGGGATGGGCAGGGCAGGATGCTTGAGGAGTTCACAGCCTAAAATGACTTTATCATTCTAAATTCTGGAGAACAAACTTTTGTTCATTCGGCATATCATTCGAACTCAGCGATTGATTTGGCAGTGGCTTCACCCTCCATTGCAGCTGAATGTTCCTGGACTGCCCACAGTGATCTGCGATCACTTCCCAATATTTTTAACATTGTCCTCGAATTTAAGCGGCAATGTAAATACTAATTTTAATTATAAAAATGCCGATTTGAACCGTTTCGGAGATGCAAACTGTCTTTGGACAATTCTGTGGCCGACATCGAGCAGTTTACTTCAAAGCTGCTCGATGCGGTCAGGTCGTCCATACCCTTTCATAAAGGGACGAAAAATAAAACTCATGTGCCCTGGTTTACCCAGGAATGTAGGCAGGCTCTTAAGGAAAGGAAAAAGGCTCAAAGGAAATATTTTAAAATTTCATAAATTTGAAAAAACAAAAAGCCAAGGCTAAATTTGTAATGAAAAATTCCAACAAACGGTCATGGAAAACATATGTATCCTCTTTAAATTCAAATACTACCTCTAAGACTGTTTGGAAGAAAATAAGAAAAATTAAAGGCAAAAATTTTGCCCCTTCTTGTCAACTTAAAAAAGACAGCCAGATCATTTCAGACCTTAAAGATCATGCTGATCATCTGGCTGAAACTTTCTCAAATAACTCCAGCTCAAAAAATTATTCTAAAAATTTCTAGCAAACAAAACAAAGAGCCAAAAAACAAAATTTAAACTTTTCATCAGAAAATAACGAACAGTACAATAATCCTCTACTCATGTCTTAACTAAAAAATTCTATCGATAAATCTAATGAGTTTGCTGCAGGTCCTGATGGTGTTTACTATCAGTTCCTGATGCACCTTCCTGAATCCTGCCTGCATACTCTTCTTAACTCACCGGGCCCTGGTGTCGAACGGTATCGACATGCTATTTGTAGCGCCCGGGCCCTGATGTCGAGTATGTTCGGCATGGCTTTGCGAATTTTTTTAAGTACGTTAACAACGTCATAGAAACTTCCGGTTTTCTCGGTTGTTTTCGTGAATTTCCGAGCTTTACGGTGATACCCAATTTGCCGCGTTTCTCCTATTTTTAGTATTCAAAGTAACGGATTGAAGACGGATACCTCCGAACCGGTCGATCTGTCATTCTGAACTCGTTTCCAACCCAAACAAGAGCGGAATCACAGCTCAATGTGTTTGATACTTTTGAGTTTGCTGAAGAGAGTGATGTTGAGCCATATGAGCTGGAATCAGATGATGAAAATGAAAATTATTTCCACTCCTAATCGTTTCGAGAATGTTGGTTTTGTTCAATTAAAATTCTTGTCCCCAAACCTAAGTGCCCACCCGATCTCGAACTCTAGATCTAATCTAGATCTAGATTTAGATTAGAGATTCTAAAAAGTGACAGAGGTTCAAATTTCTTTCTAGAATGTACATTAATTTGAATTTCGAGTGAAAAATCTAGGTCTAGTTACGATAATAAGACAATAAATCGTCATATCGGGTTTCTGTAATTCTAGCTCTACTCTGCTCACACGCCAATGACCCATGAAGGTGAACGGTCAAATTAAAGATTTCATGATTCAGGATGAGATAGATTTAGATTTAGACTAAAGAAGCAGTTTCAATAAAATGATTTTTTATTTTCGGTGACAAAATTTAATTCCAAATGTTTCTCAGGTTATAGATTTTGTAGATCTGCTTCTTATGGGTCTCTACTGCCTGGAAACGCTTTCCGAAAATGGGAAATGCGGGGTATTTTTAAAAAATCGTAAAAAATCAACCACAACACTAAAAGAAATAAAATCAACACATTTGTAGAGCTCTGAAATACCAAAACATGCACAGTGAAAATGAAGTTTGTACTACAATTTAGTAAAGCACTAGAATTTTTTAAAAACTGTCTGAAATGGCCAGTTTTCCAGAACCGGCGAGCCTTGAAATGACCAGGGCCCTGTGAGTTAAACTCTTTAATAACATTTGGACCACCGGGGACATCCCCCCATCTTGGAGGGAGGCTTCAGTGGTTCCAATTCCAAAACCCGGGAGGGATCCTTCTGATCCTTCCAACTATCGATCTATTGCACTCACGAGCTGCTTGTGAAGACCCTCGAGCTGATGGTGAATGACTGACTGGTCCATGTGCTTGAGTCCAGAAACCTGCTGTCAAAGGTACAGTGCAGTTTCAGGAAGGGCCGTAGCACATTGGACCACTTGGTCAGACTGGAAACCTTTATCAAAAGGGCTTTCGCCAGAAAAAAGCAAGTTCTGGCAGTTTTTTCGATCTAGAAAAAGCCTATGATACTACATGGAGGTATGGAATTTAAAAGATCTTTTCGACCTCGATTTTAGGGGCAGGTTGCCCATTTTCATTTCAAATTTTCTAAAAGACCGCCATTTTAAAGTTAAAGCAGAGAACTCGTTTTCTTCTTCTTACCACCAGGAAAACGGTGTTCCTCAAGGCAGTATTGTATCCCCTATGCTTTTTAATTTAAAAATAAATAATATTATTAATTCTGTTTCTAAACATGTAAAAGCCTCTTTATTTGTTGATGATTTTGCCATTTATGCTGAGGGTAAACACCTGCAGCATCTTGAGCGCACCATTCAACTGGGTATAAATAATGTCCAGAAATGGGTCACAGATAACAGTTTCAGATTCTCGGTTTCAAAGACCACCTGTGTCCATTTCCACAGACAAAGAATTTACACTGGCCACGCCATTCACCTGGACGGTCAGCCGATCCGGTGAAGGGTGAGGCCAAGTTTTTAGGGGTCATTTTTTACCACAAATCGTCTTTTGCGAACCACGTAAAGTATTTAAAAAAACAAATGCTTAAAGGCATTAAATTTATGGTCATTTTTTTACCACAAACTGTCTTTTGCGAACCATGTAAAGTATTTAAAAAACAAATGCTTAAAGGCATTAAATTTATTGCGCGTGGTGGGCCATATGGACTGAGGTGCGGATAGAGCCACCCTTCTTAACTCTCAATGGCACCAACATAGAGATTTCGATCACCGGTGATCGATGCCACGTCCACATTCTCTGCGGCCCAAATGAAGCACTTTTGTAAAAATAAATGGACTTTTGAATATTTTCCATCGAAAGATAAGATATTCTGAAACCTAAAAAGATGTATTCTGATATTATATTCAATAAAAATATAATAAACAAGCTAATTAAAAATGCACATTTAGCCCCTTGCATTGTTTTGCTTTCCTTCCGCCATCTTACATTTTTCTGCACACAGTATTTTGTTACTGCTTATCGATTTTCATCTACATTTTACAAATTTATACCTTTCCAACCTCTAACAACATAAAAAATGGCTTCTAAAACATTAAAGACCATAAATTTTTGGATTTACTGGATTTGTCTGATTCGGAAGTAGAAGAATGGATCCCCGACACTGACGAAGAGTGGGCTGTTACTGATGAAGAGGACGATCCTGTACCAAATCACCAAGAGAGAAGGTGTGTTGATATATATCTAGGTTTAAATTTTGAAAGAAACCGTGAACTATAGATTCTAGATCTAATTTATATCTCCTGATTATGTGCACAACATAATTAACTGTTTTATTGTGTTGGAAAATTAGATCTAATGATCAATGATCAACCATTCACCTTTGCTAGATCTAGGTCTAGATCTAAATCTAGATCTACAACCAGGAAGTAGAGTAAGACATAAAATTATGTTTTAGATTCATGATTTTGGTGAGATCTAAGGAAATTTTGAAATTGATAAGGCTAGGAATTCACAATAATATGGTGAGTATGAACCATTCTAATTTTTCCTGATTCTAAATCCTTTTTTTTTCTTTCTTTCTGATTCACTAGCAATGTACCATGGAACAACAGTCATGACGCAGACCATGCCCCAGACCTTGATGTGTGAAGGCTAGCTGATATTGAGCCTACAACCCCTGTGCCCAATTTTGAACCTGTGTGAGGAGCTGATCTCCAACTTCCAGATTTACACACCAGGCAGGACCTGAAAAAATCACTTACTTCAAGTTTGAACTTGTTTTTATTTTTTATTGACGCTTGATTTTCAAAATTTACACTGTCACTTCATGGCCATACAAAACACATCAAATGTGTATTTTTTGCTGTGGTTTGACTTTTTTCTGTTTCCACAGATATTGTTCTAAGTTAAAATAAATATTTCATGATATTTTCATCAAAACTGAATTTTTTTCCTTCTTTGAATTTGTTGATGCATGCAATTTTTTCGTTTTCGGATTTCATTTTTTTTTGTAATTAAATACATGTTCTTCTGAAAATACATAAAGTATGACAAAAATTTTACTTGAGAATGAATCTCCATTCAATTCTGCACAAAATGATGGGTAATGTGACACAATAGCTTATTCCCTTACAAAATAAGAGCCTGTTAAAAAATACCACCACCATGCAAAATTGAAATAGCGTGAAAATAATGGATTCATTGAGAGTTAAGCTTTACCACATGTTAGTCCAGTCCAAGTTGGACTATGAAAGCGTAGTGTATGATTTTGCGAAAAAAACACGTTCTGAGGGCCCTGGACCCTATACACCATCAGGGCCTTCGTATTGCCCTCGGGGCCTTCAGAACACCTATTAAAAGCTTGTACGCCGAGGCTGGGGAGCCCTCTCTCAAGCATTGGCCTATCAAGCTAGCTTTTAATTATGTATTAAAATTAAAATCATTCCCTCGTAATCCATGCCATGACATATTTGAAGCTCTGTTGTCTGACTTTTCCACGGATTCAAAGTCAGAACATAATCTTGTCGCCAGTATTTTTGAACAACTAAGAATGCTAAAATCAACCTAAAAACTATTGATAATTTACATGTCCAGTGCCCTCCACCTTGGCAAGAGCACAGGATTAATGTCGATATTATAACCGGAAAAAAGAAAGAAAATACCAGCGAGATGGCCTATAGGAAAGAAATTTTTAAATTTTTAGTATTAAAGAAAAATTTTCAAATCATTATGCTGTTTTTACTGACGGCTCTTAAACTGGAGGAAAAGGTTGCGGCCGCTGCCTTTTTTTCCGAAACACCCAGACTGCACGAAGGCAACTCACCTGAGAGACGGGGTATCTGTCTTCAGTGCTGAGCTAGAGGGAATAGCCCTCGCGCTCATAGAAATTAAAAAACTCACTAAATACCACAAAAACTTTGTTATCTACAGTGACAGCCTGTCAGCCTTACAGGCTATCCAAAGCAA
>BLXT01005065.1:1549473-1559802 GCA_019648995.1 Plakobranchus ocellatus
GCGGCTGGTTTTTTAAATTAAATTTTTAACATAGAATTACTGCATGTCTATCCAGTTTTTTCAGTGGAAAACAAATGAAATACAGTTTCAGGCTATATCATTTAAAATATAAGCAGTGTAACCTTAGACTCATTTAGAATGATCTCAAGGCACTTTCCATTGGAAAAGAATTGCTTTTCTAGATTTTTAAATTTTTTTGTTTTTTTTTTTAATATCTTCTTTTTTTTTTTAGCCATTTTTGCATGGGCACAAAATCAGAAAATTTTCAGTTTTAATTTATTACAGAACAAGACTTTGAAACATGATAAGCTCAATTAATATCCAGGTCTTGATGCATTTACCCTTAGAACTAGAATGTGACCACTTGTGATTGGGCAACCTTTTCTTCTTCCCACTGACAATGGTATTTATACTGCTTGGTCTCTGTATAAACAGACTAACAATCTCTTAGGGAAAATTAGCTATATTATGCTGAAAATAGTGTATAAATCCTGTGTGCACAGTTCTGTGATGTTCTTATATCATTCTGAAAAGTAACAAAAGTATACAAGTACCACACTCCCAGAAACATATAAATAAGTTTCACTCACTCGGGGATTTTCCCATGCATTACACAGGTAAGGCTTTTGGTTGCCCAGAGCCGATCCTATGAGGCACATGGGTTTGCCATTATAATTTTTTTCCTCTGCTGCCATAGACTCGATCGGTAGGGGAATTACACTAAATGCAAGAACAACCTCTCCGCCACTTTCTGTGAAAGTATCAGGGGAGTTTCTTGGTTACTTTTTTTTAGGGAATTTTTTTTGAAGACCATTTTCAGTTTCTATCGAAACATTGTGCAGTCGATGTTTTTCAGTTGAGTTGAGAGGGTGATACTTGATTTCTCTGCTGTTTGCTAGTCCCAAAAATGATCTCTGTGGATCTAGATGTAGAATCGCCAAGCTCAGATTCTGAATCAGGCAGGTCCAAGTCTAGATCTAGATCTAAATCTAGAACGAGGCCTAAAATTAGTAAAAAAAAAACCAAAACAACTTTATGTATTAACTATATTATTTTGGTGAGTAAAGCTCTTAAAGACTGTCTTTCACTCTTGCTTTTCATTCCCTCAGTCAAACTTGAGCAAAAAATGAAGATGAATATGGTTTTTTTTTTCATTCATAAATTTACCTTAATTTGTAGCCTTAAAAAAATGTTTGATACCCCAAAAAATGGTAAAATTAAAAAAATCATTTAAAAAAACTTTCACAGCTAAGCTTTTATCATTCATTTCATTACAAAGATCAGTTGATGTTTTATTACATGGATAAATTTCATATAGATTGGTTAATTACAAGAGCCATGGGAATAATTTGAAAAAGTCCTCAAAACTCTTACAAATTGCGGGCGCTGAGTGAGTAAAGAATCCTAAAGATGCAATGGTGGTTGAAGGGAATGAGATAAATATAGTAAAAGAATACAACCACCAACGTATAAGAACAAATTTTGCATTTTTATCGCAAAATCTAGAATTTTGCCTGTTTGTGATTGGCCATACCATCTGTAATAAATCTAGTCCCAGTTTAGATGCACTTCTCTGTATCAGTAGTGCGAGAGTCATAGTGGACATAAATTAGCACTGCAAAAACTTTTCAGACAAACTTATTACATGTATGGCTCTCTTGGCTAGACCTTTACTTTTTAAAAAACAAAAAACTCTCAGTCGCCATGCATGCATCTTGCAGGCTGAAGAGGGGTTTGGGTGGGATGGGGCAAACGATCAGTGCAATGTATAGATCTACATTCATTCCTAGGCATATCATCACTGACTGTTGATGCGTTGACAGTCGGTCATTCGCACTGACGTCAATCACCTGGCCTAGAATATTTTTTTCAATGGACATTTATCATTATCTTTGCAAGGAAAGCAAATGCAAACATTTTAACGCCAAATTTGAATTCAGCGACCTTGAATTGAAGGGGTCCTTGCGGCAGAATTGCAATTGAAACTCAATTTTGGGATAAATTTTGCTCCCATTTTTAATCTTTTTATGACGTTCTTGGCTAGACCTTGTGTTTTAGAAAAAACAACAAAAACTGCCATATACATTTAGACCCAAAATCAGCAAACTTGAATTAAAGGATTCTTGGCACAGCATTCCTATTGCTAGCATTTTAGGTTTTTAAGGCTGGCACCGTCTGACCTAGGTCAGCTTGACTTAAATGCAGGTAGCATGTTCGACTGTTAGCTTGAGTGTATTTTCGGGTTGCATGCTATCTTCTTTTCATCACACAACAAAACTATGACAAATAATTTATGCTTACTAGGATCTAGAAGCTAAGATGAAACAGATAAGACAGTTGAATTGGTGAAGCAAGAACAAAAGTTATAGTTCAAGTAGGCCTGGTTATTTTTTTACTGTAGAAGAAAATCATGGTAGTTATAAGTAATAATATACACTGTTGGACATATTTTACAAAGTCAAAAATCAAAATTGATGCTTACAATTTTTTTTCTAATTTGGATATAGGAATGGCAAGAAGTATTACTTTTAACCCTTCAAATTTTGTTCGTTGACAACAAAACTGTTTATATGGTAGCTTCCCATCCACTCTTATTTTTTACTTTGCAATACTCCGTTAGGACACGTTTAAGATGTTACAATAACAAGTTTTTAGCTTTCGTAATGCCGTTTATAAATACAATAAAACTTCGTTGCTTTGGGACGTTTTTAGTTCTGTTTTAAGCTGTGTGTCTACTGAATTACATGCAGGTCCTGCGATGTGTGTCCCAACATTCTGTAAAATTTTAGCTGTTTTTCTTTTTGTTGGTGTTTTGATAACTTTTGTGTCCTTTCTAGCTTTGATAACTCTCTGAAATTAATATTGGTTGTCCTAGTGCTTTGTTTTTTTTTTGTCAGAATTCAGTTTTCTTCTCTAAGTGTGGCAAGGCATTCTTATTGTGGGGATAAAGATGTGTTTGTGGAAAGACTTACTGATTGACTGAATGTTGTATCATTTTTTATCATTGGGGATGTTGAGCTGTCTTATGTCTGCTGTGTTTTTGTCATCTTAATAGGTGTTGATTATGCAATCGGGAGAGGAGTGATACAAATGGCAGACCTGCCAACTTTCCGTTTTTGCCGGAAAAAATTTCGGTGTATGTCTATAAATTCCGTTTTCCGGACTGCCTTGCTAAAATCCCGTTCAGTTGTCCTGATGGACAATGGAAAGGGAAAAAATTATCTCGTCTTATCCTTTGGATCCATTCGATATCAACGGACGTGTACTCTACCTATTTATTAGCATTGAACATTTTTAAATTACTATCGATATAATCCAAGTACATTTATCCAATTTGCTGCCCATAATGTTTATTCAACATTCTGTCTAAAGAGACCGAGTAACTTCTATATTATTGATATGTCATGGTGCTACATGCTGACATGCCAACAGTGTGCTTTAGGTGTAATTCATCCTGGTAATGGAGAAAATTTTACACTTAAGCTGTTTAACTAAGCATGTGCACTTTGGTTTCATTTTGTGCGATTTTCTTTCCATTCACATAAAAATGCGGTGTTGATGGAAAGTTTATCCGGATTTTTTAAAACTGTCCTCGATGTTGTTTCTTTGATCTTATATCAGGCTTGCAAAATGTCCCAGGATTAAATAAAGCATTTAGATCTGTCGCGCAATTTTTTTTTTTTTTGGGGGGGGGGGAGTTCTGTAACTCAATAGACCTTCAGGGCTGGTGGTAAGGTAACCAACAATTAAGGCTGCACCATCTTAATCATTATATCGATTCACAGAGCTAAAAAAATCCTTTGCCCCCCCCCAAAATTAATTATTAATTAATCAAACGAAAGCCCAGAAGCATGAAACACTTGCATTTTGCAAGTAAGCTATGATAAGATAATAATAATTTTTAAGTCAACATCGTGCACGATGCAGTAGACCTAGGGTGATAACTGGCTTACCATGTCGGCAATAGATCAAAGAAAGCAAAGGTTGGTTTTCAGGAGTTGCACCCCGGCCTTCAAGCGAGCCCCACATCAAAGTAATTTGAGATGCTGGCTATGTCTAGTTTTAAAACTACATGAATGGTAATGTGCATGCAAACTGCCTGACATAAACAAATAAAAAAAAACTTAACTTAATACCGCATTTTTCATAATATATGTATCTTATAAATAATAACCAAGATGTTTTGTTCTAGACCTACATGTACTTTGAAAATCCCAGATCTGCACACCGAGTGATAACTAGGTCTAATGCACTGAAGGCTACACACCTTATCATCCAATCTAAACTCTTTCTCTCCCTCTTTCTCTGTGTCAGTCTCATCTTAAATTACTCAGTTTTAAAAACTATTATGTTATTTTTCTCTTCTTTAGTTGTTAGCGTCGATGTGGATTTTTTTTCTTAGGCAGTGTTTTGATGTTTTCTTTGTCCTCTTTCTCTCGCTCTCTCTCTCTCTGTCCCCCCTTTTATCACTCTTTGAGTGTCTCTCAGTAAATCTCACTCTTTCTCCTTTCTCTCTCTCGACCTATTGGCAATATCAAGATCCAGCACTATTTGTAGTTTTGCTGAACTCTTAATTTTGTTTCTTGATGTATAATCAAAATTTGATAATGGTCTTAGAGATCTAATTCAGGCTTTAGCCTAGGCCTAAGCCTATACAGACTTGAGGACATTGTAGGCCGACATGACTTGCTTAGACCTTTGTGATTTCAAATAGAGCTAAGGAAAACTCGATGTTTTCTTTTTATTCAATACACAATGGATCATAATTTTAAGCTATACTCTTACTGAGATTCTTTAGACCTGTCTCACATAAGATTTCTTTTTTCATGTAACCTTTTATTGTATGAGCTCGATTTTGACTTTTATATATACTGTAGTGCACCTTAAAAAAATCCATCATCCAGGCCCTAAGTCTGAAGGTCTTGAAGGCTTGATAAATGGTGATAATATTAGACTAATGGCAGTGAGTAGGGAGATACTTTCTTGCATTTTTCAGAGTCGAAAATTCATTAATTAGCCTCTGATATTATACTTAAATGTCATGGAATGTCTATGGTCAAGTATATAATTAAGGTGTAGTATGGTTTATCCATGCGCATTGAATTTTACTGCCATATTTCTATGAGACTCTCTAAATTCCTGTGAGCAGAGGTGACTATTCCTGTGAGAGGAATTTGGGGTTGGCAGGTCTGAAATGAAATCATGAACCTGATTTGCTGTGCATGTGATGTTTGTACTAAAATTGTGCCTGCGGCATTGTCAGTGTGGTGTAAAGTTGTGTATGATGTGTTTGTCCTATCAGAGTGAGATGAGTCGGTGTTCCTCAAGTCTGTGTTACATGTGTTTGTGCCATGAGTTTCTGTTGTTTCTAAAGTATGGGTGATTGTATAACTGGAGCTCTCTTGATCTTGAGAGGAGCTGTCATCTAGAATCAGTATGTGGGATGCTTGTTTCTGTAGTGAGGTCTGTCGCATTTGGTAAATGTGAAGGTGTAGGCCCAGGCATAGTCGCTGTTCTTTTGCACACAGCCACGCATTAAGCTGTTGTGATGGCTGCATAGTGTACAATGTTCTCAAAGTGTTAATTTGTAGACGCACCACATATCCTTGTCCTTAAGAAATGTTGTTTTGCTTTGTAATTACACTGCGCTTTCTTCTAAGAGTTAATCAAAGCAAAACACTTTACACACATAAACTTTGAATATGTATCCTCCTTGTCTTCATTAACATTTAGTCCCTAAATCAGTAACATGTCTCCAGACAGTTGAGTTACATTTGCATAGTCTGTTGTTTTATCTTTCTTTTTTTTTTTATAATACAAATATTACCACAAATTCGACATAGCTCTTGCACACCACGTGTGTGGCTCTCAAAGTAATGCTCTGTGCTGAGTTATCCTAAATCAAGCAAAAGAAGTAAAATATAAAAAGCAATTTCACACAACTAACTTTTTGTTAACACAATGAAACTTATTTCCGGTAGAACACAAATATCTTTAGATTCAAACAGAAAAAACGTTTTTAAAATTGCAAAGGCCGTTTTTTTTTAAACAGACAATTAAAAAAGAACTGTATAAATTTAAAGTGCAAAATCATGATTATTTATAGGTTAATTTAACTTGTAAATGAGACTTACACAATTTTTTTACAGAAACACCAATTATATTCCGTTGTAAAGATCAAATTCAGATCAAATAAGTGGAATAACAACGTTTGTACTCTGAGTAGTTTTGGCAATAAATTGATGTAAAGAAAGCAGATTTTTGGTTTTATTGTTAGTTTTGTTGCTAACATGCTCCTGTATGCACTGTGCACCGGGATCCCATTACAGATGCTTGATTGTTGGCAGCAGGTGTGACGTGCTGTAACTAAGCTTAACTCTCCTAAGTCCTCCAGACATTTTTATCAACCCAGCTCGCAGCTCACACCTCACAACTAAGTTACAAGATATTGGGGGAAATGTGAAGCTGTCGTGGCAGAATTGCAATTTAAATCGGAATAATCAATTTTGGGATACTTTTTTTTCCCGTTTTAATCAGTCAACTTTAAGCCAATGGTTTGTTTAAATTTAATTATCTTGAAACTAACTATACCTGCAATTCTTACAAGTCCAGAAGAGGTGGTCTAACCTAGTGCTTTTCATGCACCGATGTATACCCAAGATTGATCTTCACTGATATAGACCCCGCATTGAACTTCAAGACTCGGCGCAAGACTGTCTGATTGATACTAGACTCTATTCATTGCCAGTCTTGTGATAATTATGAACTACCTGTAGATCTAGGACTTCAATCGTATCTTTCATGAGTCTGCGACTCTTCAAAGTAACCAAAAGGAAATTGCTAAATACAGAACTTCCATATTTACAATACGAATAGAATTCATCTAAGCATTCGCTTTTTTGGGGATAGATCTAGCATAAGGGATGATTTAATGTACTTTCTAACTGAGAAAAGCTAGATCTGGACATAAATTGAAATCAGTGGTCCAATAATATACGAGGCATTGCATTATGAATGGGGTGAAAATTTTTTAACACAATTTTTCTTTTCATATGTCATTGATCTGGGACCAATTTGCTCAAAATTAAGGTGAGCAGATTAAAATGTATGTATGGAGTCTATCTGTAAAGACGTTGGCTTGGTGTTTGCGCCAGTTTAGACAGGAACTGATATCTTGTTCACTCTCCCCCATCCCAAGGTACACCTCTATGAATTTAGGTATTTTTATCTCTAAATTGGAACCTATTTAAATTGAGTGCTTCACTTTTTTTTATCAATTAGCATCAGTTCCTGTCATATTCAGGTTTGTTCCACATTTTTATCTAATGTTTGCATTTTTGCCCATGATGTTCCTCAAAAGTTTTCTATAGGGTAGGCATGTCTGATATTGATCTCAATCTCTAAACATTGATTTGAAGAGTTTTGAGGCGCTAGAGAGATCAGTCATATTGAAATTGTCTGTCATGGTAAAACTTTGGAACTTAAGGACAAGTGCGGCACCTGGAGATGGGAGTTCTGGGGTCAATTTGGATCACCAGGTTAAATTTTGACTAGGTGTAGTTTTATAAAGTTTGTCCAATCTGTAATCATTTGAATAGTTTTGAGTCCTAAATTCGGTTACAAATATCTTTTATTGTAAATTCAAAGTTATTTTCAAGAAAATGTGTAAAAATTTGCTGTTCATGCAAGCTATGTAAGCCTGCTACCCCTTGCAAAACATAGGCATATTATATACCAAAGGAAAGTTTACAATTTTAGCCTTCTTATTGATGCCATTAAAACTACCATATCTATCGTCATGGTGCTGCCAATATTGCCTAACTCATTTTTTGCGTAATGGAGAAAATCGAGTTTAAGTGATTTTAAAAGCCAAAACAAAACCAAGAATGCAGAATTAGAAATTATTAATTATAAAATATTGGTCCGGCACTTTTATTTTTTTCTTATATCAGATGATTTGTTATGTAGTATAATATAGCTAAAAAAGGTATCATTCGATTTTTGCCTAAGTCAGACTTAGGCAGTATTGGCAGCACCATGACGATATGGACATCCAAATTTAGACAAATTTTTCCAAGAAGCGAGCTCCATTCATAACCATTACCATATATGGAGCATCTGTCCTAGTTCCCATGTTTTTTACTTCAGCTGCAGCGATTTTGCATGCAGAGATTTACAACTCCTTAGTTCATGTTATTGCTCAATGAGGTCGTGGCGAAGATTTGACGTCACAGTGTGATACCATGATCAGTCGTTCTTACTGGTTTGTATCAGAGATGGGCATTCTCCAGATTTTATTCTCTTACTGAGGAAAAAATCCGCAGGAGAAAAAAAATTTGAAATCGGTCACACCCCCTAGTAAATGCTCTCACCTTTGGCGGTCACATCATCCGTGCGACTAACTCAGGATTTTTTTGAGGGAGTTGTGCCCATCTCTGTTTGTACACAGTGCTTTGTTGGCTTTTGAGTAAAGTTTTCAGTCAGTTCAGTGCGTGAGTGACTGCCAGATGAATTGGACGTAAGAAAATTGTCGAAAGGAGACAAATGCAACAGGAAGAGCTTTAGAGAGCTGAAAGAGGCTTATCATATGGAGCTGGCATCACATAATTTGTCAGAAAACCAAAATATTTTTGCATAGACTTTGTTGGCCATTTTCTCAAAATGAGTTATTTCCGGACAAGTGTTCTTATAACTTTGGTGTTTCTCATACAACTTTTTGAAACTTGCCATGAGGCAGTAATATCTTGCTTTTCATGTAGATGTTTTTGGAATCGCATTAATAAATATATAATACTAAATTTTTATTTATCCCAAAATTCATTGTTATTTATATATATATTTCAAAATTTCATGAAAATTTCCCCTTTCTTTCTAACCACAAAAGCTTATGTGAAAACTTTTAAATTTAGCATAGAAACATATTCTTGTTTATAAAAAATTGTATCTTATTTAGTTCTCAAGTTTTAAGTCTATGAAAATGATGTTTATATCTAAGATGGCCAACATTTTTTCTGTTGCCATGCCAACGGTAATGGAAAAAAATTTTGGTTGTTTATAGGTTTCATGGAAAAAAAAAAAAAGAAAATCACCTCTGATTGCCGCACTTGCCCTTAACAATGTACGACGAATGTAGACTAGGAAGAACAATAAAAGTAGCTTGCTAAGTTAACCATTAAAAGTGCATGTCAGTATATAAAAGTGGCACATAGTTTGTTGATTTTCTTTCTTTACTTTGTTCACTCTCTTTTCTTCATTTTTTTCTCCGTGTTTCAAAAGTCAAAGCCATCTTTGCAGGATAAAGGCAAGGCTTTAGTGAGGAAAGTGGAGAACAAGGATGTGAAATATGAGCCATACTCTTTTCCTGACGGTAAGCTTTCCTACTTTATACATTCTTTACTTGAATTTCCTATAATATGTCAAAGTAAAAAAAAAAGTATTCATATACCACACTCCTAGAAACACATAAATAAGTTTAAGGATCCTGAAGATGCAATGGTGGATGAAGGAAATGAAATAAATACAGTAAAAGAATACAACCACCAACTCAAACTTATATATAAGAACAAATTAAGCAACAGAGAGTGTATGTAAAATAATGACAATCACAAATAAAATGCCATAGATTCTCACTTAGCAAGGGATCATGACATAAAATGTAAGCTTAACTCACTTGCGACAGAGCCCGCACCTGTTGCAGGCAACTCAAAAATTCCCTAGTGTGGACAGCACCTGCAACTTTTGCAGTTTTTACCTTTACCGCTTTACAACACCTATAAAACCGCACAAACAACTCGCCACCTCAATATTGTCGTTCCTGAACCATTTCTTTGTCAGTATTCCAAATCGCATTTTTGTCATTGCGGAACTCATTTTTAAAAAATAAAATAATTAACAAGGCGTGTTCAGACCTGCCAACTTTACGTTTTCGCCGAGAAAAATTCCGGTGGAGGCCTATAAATTCCGTTTTCCGGGCAGCCCTGCTAAAATTCCGTTCAGTTATCCCGGTAGGCGATGGAAAGGAAAAAAAATATCATGTATCCTATGGGCCCATCCAATGTCAACCAACATGCATGTAATCTCTACCTATTCAAATAGCATTGAACATTTAAAAATTATTATCGATATAGCTCAAGTATCCAAATTGCGGTCCATAACATTTATTGAACATTCTGTGTAAAGGACCGAGTAACTTCTGTGTTATTGATATGGCTTGGTGCTACATGCAGACATGCCAACATCATACTTTGGGCGTAATTCATCCTGTCAACAGGGAAAATTCTACACTTTAGCTGTTTAGCTGAGCTTTTGTGCTGTGGTTTCATTTTGTGC
>BLXT01005065.1:1581212-1592669 GCA_019648995.1 Plakobranchus ocellatus
CAAAATACTCTTAATAGGTGATGGATTACTCTCAGGTACAATTTGGGGTTGGCAGGTCTGCCTGAGGGCAGGCTGTATTGTGGTGGAGTCGGATAGGCGGATGGCAGGCTGTGTTGTGGTGGAGTCTGATAGGCTGACGACAGGCTGTGTTGTGGTGGAGCCCGATAGGCTGACGGCAGGCTGTGTTGTGGTGGAGCCCAATAGGCTGACAGCAGGCTGTGTTGTGGTGGAGTCTGATAGGCTGACGACAGGCTGTGTTGTGGTGGAGCCCGATAGGCTGATGGCAGGCTGTATTGTGGTGAAGCCAGATTGGCTGACAGCAGGCTGTGTTGTGGTGGAACTTGATGGAGTGAAGGCAGGATGTGTTGCCACATTTTGGCTTGCTTTTGTCAGAAGATGCTCATATCTGCAAAACAACAAAAAAAAATCCTAAGAAGATTGTGTCAAAACTCTTTGAAAGGGGTGTGACAAATTTGTGTACAGGTCACTCTGAATCCAGCAAATCGAAATCTAGGTGTAGATCTAACTCTAGAAAATGTTAACTAATTTCAAAGCCTTTGGTACAACTAAGTTGATTCAGGATAGTTTCTGGTGTAATCACTTGAATAGATTGAATAGGGAAGAAAACTCAGAATAGATTTTCTCTTCTTCACGAATAGCAAAGAGGGCAATATAACAATCGAAACAAAAATTAACAATTTTTTTTCTAGATCTAGATCTAGACTACCTCAAAGTAGATAGGCCTATTTTGTCCTCATCAATTTGCGTGATGAAGAGGAAATCTTGCCTTAAACTCTTATCCATCAGATTCAATGCCATGGACACGCTACAAACTAGATTTCCAACTCCGACCACCTTTGATGTAGGCCTTATCATGTAGATTAAGAAGAACTCTAAATCTAGCTCTAGATTAGATTAGACCTGGAGATAGTAACTTAGAGTTAGGACTTGATCTTGTTTTAAAAGCATTTATAATTGTAGATCTAAATCTATAACCACATTATTGAGTGTTTATAAATTAAATAGTTTTTAATAGATATAAATACAGATCTAGATCTCTAATTACCTTTCATCACAGGCACTGGAATCGGAATCTGTGCTGGGTTCATATGACAGGTCTTTGTCATCATCCTCGTTATCTGTAGATCTATCACTTTCGGCTAAGTCTAGTAAGATCATCTCGAACACCTTTTTTCTTTTAAAACTCTCGGCGGCCTCGGACCCATTCTTGCGATCTCCTTTCACCGTATGAAAAAAATCTGATTTATTTGAATCATCAAACTCAAGATTTTGTTCGTTGTTTCTGACGATGATTTATGATTGAAATACTATGTAATGTTAAAAGTAGGTTGTATTGTTTATCTCATCACCATGTTCAGCGACGAAGCCAGGTTTTTTTTTAAGCAAACGCAGAGTTCAGTTTTTAATTTTAGAAAAGGGGCAAAAATACTAGATTTCTCCGATTTATCAGTAAATTCAATAAATTAAATTTAAAATTAGAATATTTATGTAGTTTGAACAATAATAAATTGAAAACAAGCACATTAAATGATATAACATATCTAGAAATGGTAAATAAGGACATGAACAGCTGAATTACAATCTGGCATTTAAACATTTTGTCCCAAGAGCATACTCGGATACACTTTTATAATTCTCTCTAAGCAGATAATAATCATTTGAAAAGTGGAGCTGCACTTAGAATTTTGTAATTCTTTATAGAAAACAAAAACCAGCCACCATAATGTTCAATACTTTGTAGTGCAAATAGAATGACGTAAAGCCAATGTGGGGAGACCTGTAACTCATTTTTCCAAAAATTGTTAGGTAGAAGTTTGTAATTCTCAGCTCGCGAAATATAGAATGTGAAAATTGAAAATCTGAACCAAACAAATCATTTTAAAGAGCAATAAATTTTTTAGATATTTGCAAGAGTTTTTTTGTTTCTTCAATTTTTCTTTTCAGTTTTGGCAAAAATCTGAGTAAAGCAATATTCTGTAATTTTTTCATTTTCCTTTAATTGCTTTAATTTTAAGCACAGAAAGTTTGTCAGCACTCATCTTAGGAAGAGAGGGGGAAAAAATGAATGAAGCTATTACATAGGATTATTATGCATGCCCTTTGAAGCATATCTCAGAATGTATTAGGCTGACAGTATTAAGTGGCTTTGGATTCTTTTTTTAGCGTACGGCATGATTGTTATTAGGTATCACAGACTGACGCCTAGTGGCAGGCGAATTCGCCGTCGTGTCCTAAAATTTCGACCTGATTCACCCCTCACTAACTCTATGAATATCGATTCAACCTTATAAAAACATATATTTTTTATCAGCATTATTTCTTCTTCCTGAATATCAAAGTTTTTAAAGAGGTTTTTCTTGGGAACCTTTTCAAATAAAGCCTTAAAGTGAACCCTTGCGTCATCAGTCAGAAGCATTTTCGGCTGTCTTTTGAGATCGCTTTTTGCCAGGTCGCTTTACAGAAACCGACCGTGAAAAGCGGGATTTAGCGTGATCGGCACAGAAAAGTATCTCAAACTTTCAGGTACTATCAAAGAACTCTATAATGCTTTATTAGACCAAATTACAGATCATCAGGATGCTATGCAATCGAAATCAAAAAGATCAAATTGCATTTATTCAGATGAGTCTGACTTGTAGTAAAAACTTATGAATTTTTGGCATGAAGTTTTTAGCATTTTTTTATTTGTAAAAACTGGATTTCATATGTGGTTATTCTTTTTGTTTTTTTTTAATTTCATACACTACAATTGAGACTTCTTATTCATGGTGCAAAACAGTCAGTATCTAGAAGTACAACTTTATATTTATTAAATGATGGCGCTTAGGTGGCACAGTTACTATAAATATTAAACAAAGTAAATTTTTTATATTTGTCAGAAAATAACACTAATTAATTCTTTTAAATATAATATAAAAATTAAATAAGAATGAGATTGTTATGTTTCTTTGTCTTAATGTTTGGCCCCTGTAAAGGTCTTATATGCTTTGTTTTTATAACTATTGTTTCTTATGCTAATATCCATGATATTTTTTAATGATTTCTTGGATAATTTTTCAAATGGTGCAAATTATTTGTTTTCCTATACATGTAATGTTTCAATAGTTCATTAACTCTTAGTGTCCGAGGGCCTAAATCCACGTTTGGACGGAGGTGTTTTGGAGAGCCGCGGCAGTTGTCTACATAGACCTAATATAATGTACAATAACTTTTGTACTAATTATCTGATAACAGCATACTACCTATCAAAATAAAGAGTAATAAATGGGCTTTCTGATGGTTATAAATTTGAGTTTTATAAATAGAAATGGTTGAAAATAAAAGTGGATTGGATTAGATACGGTGTTAAATAAAGAAAACTCTCCCGCCACCTCATGTGTCGAGCCGTCCTTTTGGTACCAGCTCCCCCCCACCTCATGTGGCGAGCCGGACACTAAGAGTTAAATTGATTCAGGATCTTTAAAATAACCTCAGAAATGGATTCCTCACCCCAAAAAACAGTATTGCTGCAAATTTCATGGATGTATGCTATCTCAATTTTTAAATTTTTTATTTGAGCATTGTAAAAAAAGTCATCGATTTTGTCCAAATTTTCTTCCCGTAGCACAAAATGGGTTTTCTGTCATTTGTGTAACTCTATAACTAAATAACTAAGAGTACCACATGTCTAACAAAAATGGGGCTTACATTCAGGGGCCCCAACTTTGATGTGAAAAAGTATGTAAGGATTTTAGGCCAATTTTTTTTATTTACGAGCCTGCGAACTTGGCATTCCATGCACAATTGCAGCAATTTATGGCACGAATCTGACAAATATTTTAATTTTTGATGGTTCATCAAAATAAAAGTTACTGCGATTGTATCTTTGTATTTATTTTTCCTTGTCTTTGTGTCTTTGCCTGATGAATGCATGCTGAATAAGTGTTATGGGTGCATTATTAAGGGAAATATGCTTCGTTGAAAACGGCTCAGCGGCTGATTTTTTGCATTTGCATCGTGAAATTGTTGGAGTAAATATACATTTAAAAAATCATAACTTTTTTATTTATCAACCGATTTGAATAATTTAAAAAGTAATATTCATGGTTTAAAAAGCTGTATAATTTGCAATGAAAATATAAACAGCTATAGCTATAGATTGAAAAAATTAGTCTGTGATACCTATTGTTATTTTTCCATGCTACTTCCAGGTGACTGGCATTGTGCTTACGTTCTCTTGTATGCACCACGGAGACTGGAAGTGGATATGTCTGTAGCTCAACAAACTGACACAAAACTTGTAGCAGCAGAGCAGGCACAGTCATCTCAACAGCAGAGCTAACGCTAGGATTTAACATTAGGGACATTGGGGAGTATGAGCTGTAAGATTTATCACTAAGGTCATTGAGGTGTGTCAAATCTGCAATTTACTTCCACAGATGTCACAGTGTGTCAAGTCTTTAATTTACTACTAAGAGACCTTGGAATCTGTCAGGTCTCGGATTTATTAGCAAGACCTTTTAATTGCATTAAGTTGGGATTTATTATAAGGAATACTTGGAAACACGTGACATTTTGGCTTTATGAGCTAGAAAAAGCCTTTTTCTGCTCTTTGATGCCATACATAATTTGGGATTCTGGAGCTAATGAATGATTAAAAATGTTTGAGGATGACACAAAAATGTTTTAGATAAAAAAAAAAATGTACATGAATTGACCAAACAAAATGAGTCTTTTGTGGATTTTTCTCAAATATGAGATTAAAGTTTTGTTTGAAATGTCCATTATACCCTTTTAAAGGGTGAAAGAATTGTCACATTTCTAAGCAAAATTATGTCTGTTTAAAATTACCTAACTATGGGGCTTCAAAATTTTGAGAAAATCACCTTTAAAGATTAACAATTTTCAAAGTTAAAAGGTCCTTAGCAACCAGAATTTGCCTTTACTTTTAGATTTGCAACCATAATATTGATATTGTATTGCTTAAAAAATTTTGAAATAGATAAACTTTAGATAAAGTAAAAAAATGTTCAAATGTTTCTATGATTTCCAACCTTCTATGGCCGTCTCATCTGTAAGCCCTTTGACGGCACGCAACTTATTTTCTGTTGGCGAATCACATACTTCTTTTGTTGCTGAATTTTACTTTTATCTCAGAGTAGCAAAGTTGGCTAGCAGATGAATAAGGTAAATGCATCAATTGCATAATCCAACTGTCATGTGTGAATAAAAGATGATGTATAAGCTACAAATGATGATGGCACAGTTTTGTAATACTTCTGATTTAAAATGCTTTGTTGTGTCATGATATATGTAATTTAACCCTTTGGGTGACACAGAAAATTTAAGAAGGTTAATCCGGGGTATTAAAAATAGCTTGGTCTGAATTTCACATTGTACTGCGATGATAGCTCAAAGTGGTCTAAAGTTTCTTTTTTTTTTTTTTTTTTAATCTTTTATGGGTGACATCATAGTGTCACAATATCGGGCAGAAAATGCCTTGATGATTATTTTTTTCAGGAGTAGTGTCAAGAAGGACTACAATAATTTTGGGAGCAGACGAATAGAGAAAATATGCCATCCGAGGTTATCGAGGCAGCCATTGCAAAGCAAGTGAAAAAGAGTTCTTTTAATTCAAATTAGACCTACTCTTGAATCTAGGCCACACGTTGGATCCTCATAAAGTTTTGTTGTTTTTTTTAAGAAATAAATATATTTAAATATGATATTATTTTTTATAATTTTCAATTAAATTTTACGATGATTTTTGTAAAAATTAGTTTTAAATTTGCATTTTTTCCTATTTATCAAAATCGAAACAGAGACTATTTTATATCAAATTGAAGGGCATCCTCTTTACGTATGAATACGTCCATGGCATTGTTTCTGCTTGAATGGTGAGATTTAAGAGCAATTGAGGCAAGATGACCTGTCAGGTGCCTCACAAAACTCTTGACCTTTTTACATGACAGGGACCTTTTTCACACACCAACCTCTCTCACACTATTGCATTTAGTTTAATAAAAACGAGTTTTTATGATTCAGCTTGAATTGAACTTTCTTCTGATATGAATTTTTACGGGATTAGTAGTTTTCTTCATAAAAAAAATAAAGAGGGTGAATGTTGCCAATTTTAAGTATTTTTTGCCCTCAGCCTCAGACGGGGTTCAGACTGCCTACTAGAAACTTGAAGAATTCTTTTACTGAAAAGAATCCATGTAAGACTGATTGTATTAACTCACTGAGTACAAATACCATGTATACTTGCTATTCGAATGAGTACGAATACTGTGTAAACACAGTCTTCGCTTTCCTGACCACTTCTTGTTCCGATCCCATTTATTCCCTTTTGCCAAACCGTTAGAAAGCGAACGGAAACCATTGTGAAATATTTTCCTTCCCTCAACAAGTTTTGAGCGTAAACATAAATCTTCGAGAGAGAAAGAAACAAATTGACAGAGCCTGTCTAAAGATCTAAATTCTCGATGGTAATATTTTCAGATTTAGATCTAGCCACATCATTCTACACTCTGCTGATCAAACGTGAGTCTATGTAACTTATTCTATCACTTGTGTGCATATTGATCTAGGCCTATTCACTTTTATTTTTTAAACTCTTCCCGAGGTTTTCGAGACTATAGTCGCGATGGTCTATATGGTCTCCCAGAGGTTATGGCGACAATAGTCGTGATAGCACTACACCTAGTCTAGTGCTTCAGTATACAATTTTACACTCACGGAACAACCGGAAAAGGCTCGGTTTCGCTTTTAAGGGGATTCCCTTTTCTCAAACCGCTAAGACTAGCAGTCTTAGCATTAGATTGGGTTAGAAATTGAGAAGTTAACAAATGTAGAACTGGACGTGTGCTATGCTGTTGAACATCATGGCTGGACCGATCCCAATTCCTGACCTGTTTGAGAAACTGTATGCAGACGATAATGGCAGGAATAGTGCTGAATTTGTACAAGATGCACTTTTGATATTTAGGGGACTTGTGAGGAAGCCTGAGCTTATGGTTCAAGCTCCTGGAGATCAAGATTTAGATGTAGATCTAGCAAGTGGCTGGCATCGCCTCCACTACCAGAACCACTGACAAACGCAAAAACAGACATAAAAAGCAAAAAGGTTGGTGGCATAAATTTTTATTTCATATGAATCTGTATTCAATTCCCTTTCCATTGGTGCATGTTTGTTGTTTTATGTTGAAAAATAAAAAAGTTATGCGCATTTTTGTATAACACCTTTTAATTTTTCAAAAACTCCAAATTAATTCGCCTCTGGGGGACCTCGCAGGTCCTGAAAATTTGCCTCTCTAAGAGTTAATATAAGATCTAGATCTAAATCTACATTTTCATGACTGGCACGCCCACTTATGATCAGTATGTAGATCTAGAATTGTCAAAGGAGTACAAAACTAATTCATCTAAATGATTTTGTATGGTTTTTATGTTTTTACATTTGGTATAACAGAGTGTATTTTCCAGGATTTTCAATTTTTATTTGTAGATCTATGAATTTTGTCAATTACTTTCCATGCTTTGAGTTGTATCACACCCAAAGGAACTACTGTTGACTATTGAATGGATTTAGACAGTTGTTTTTTTTGTTTTTTTTACGTGTAAGTCACACATTTCGACAAACTAACTCACTGATTACTTTTTTTCTTTGCTTTGTGCATAAGGGTTTTGAATGTAGAGGGCCTAAAAAAAGTTTGAAAGTGAAAATACAGCCTGTTTTGAAAAAAGTATTAAAAAAAAAATTTTTATAGAATGATGTCAAAATTTTACAGATTATAAAACTAATTAGCATTAAACTATCAGTATACCAAGTTTCATAAACCTAGCTTTATTTTTTATCCATGACACATTTTCAAAATATCCCCAAATAGGCCAGTGGCACAGTATTAACAGCACAATTTAGCCCAGTGCTCAGTGAGTTAATACATGTAGTGTTGTTAACACCAGCTCTGAAGTTTGTCAAAACAATCTCCGGTTTGTAGATATTGTGTTAAAAAAATTAAATTGATAAAACTTTAAAAGAAAAAGAAGACTAATTCCGATGGAATGTGATGGAGGAAGAGATTAGCCTAGAAAACAAAATTGTCAATGGTATCTAGAGGGATAAACAAGCTATGTTGTCTGAAGTTCAAAGCCTCAGATCAAAATCAGCAGAAATGCCACAATAAGCCGATTTCACTCAAGGGAAAATCGACAGGCTTTTTGGAATATTTACTCGGTCATGACCTTGGACTGTGATGCAATTGCATCAACGAGGAGATGGAGCTTGGATGTAAACAAATGCCATAAGATCTAACAGTCTTCTCAGTGGGATTACATTAAACCCAAAATAAGCCAAGATAAATGGGATAAGTCCGCCGACTTCTAGATCTACCATCATGTGCTACCAACGAAATGAGGAGGGTGTAAAATAGTGTATACATTTTGTGTGAAAGTAGCACTGTTAACAAAATAATTCGACCTGTAGCTTCATTTTGTCGGTAGCTTTTGAAGGTAGATCCATAAGTAGGTGGGCTTATCCAGGATTATCCTTTAAGTCTTGCCGTAATATACAAATAATTCTAAAAGCATAAACCTTATTAAAAAATATATTATTATTTATTAGTGAAGGTTTGTTCATCAATGTGTCCATTATGAATACGAGTGGTGAGTATGCAAAAGTCTACATCGCCTATTCAAGTTGATTGTCACTATATCAGCTAGATTTGCCATTGCATGCATTGTTATAGGTTTAAGGCGAGACTGAAATAGCCAGGGAAACGTTAAGTTCGTTGTTTCCTTTCGCCAGTTAAATTCACACCGTGATGCTGTCGTAAATAATTTTTTGTATTATTAAAAAGAAAATTGAAAAATGAATGGTGTTTTGAACCAGCTAAGTTTATTGTCAGTATTTCAAAAAAATGCTCAAATTTTGCCCTTTTTTTTTAAAATTAGGTTTTTTTTTTTTCACTTTTTGTTGCGATTAACCGGCATTCATTTTATGCACATGAGTATCTAGGAGCCAGGAACATGTATTGGATGGCGCTGTCAGTATCAGTAACATTCTAACAACACTTTTTTGCAGCCACTACATTTTCGTCGCTGTAAATTTTGAAACAGTCACTTTTTCCCCACTTGCCATTTTTCTACAAAATGATTTAAAATTAAAAGTAAATGGAACAAAACTTTTGATAAATTTTAATCTGATGTAAATTTCGTCTGATTCTGTGGAAAAAGAATGGTTGCTTTGCCTCTATATGAGCTCACCAGGCAGGTTTTGGGTGCTTACTTTCAGTTCTTCTTCTTGTATCTTTTAAATTTGTAATCCATTCTCCCATGTGTGTAACTTCAGGAGAAGAAAAAAGCCAAATCAACTAACTTTAAAAAACTTCCTGCAGCTTTGAAATGTTTTTATGGCTCTATTTAATTATAATGAAATTCAAAGACTCCGAATTCAGTTCCACCTCAATAATACACGGGATGGGGTCTTTCTTATTTAGGTGGAAAGTTCTTGTTTTTACTTCACTGACAGGTCATTATCCAAGTATCATTTTTAAAAAAACGTGATCACCCATGAATTTCCGTTAGATTCTAACGGAAATTCAGCTTTCTTTACATGTGTGCCCGGTTTCGACTAAACCATGCGACAAACCAGGTTAGGTCATTGCAAAAAGACTTTATAGCTGAAAATTCCCCCAGGATACACTAAGCTTATTGCGGAGAAAGATTGAGACCTTTAAAAAAACATCAGTGATACAAAATTGTATTACAAACGGAATGCTGATCTAAAACTTTAAACGGGCAGCTGAACATTAAGAATAAGATTGAACAGTTGGAGAAAAGTATAGCAGAAAAGCAACTGTCATCTGTGAGCGGAAGAAAAAAAGTTAAACTAGAATAGAACAAAATCTGAAGCACAAGTACAAGAAAAGACAGAAATATTATTCCAAGAAAACGAAGCTGATCTGCATGCCCTAACCAAAACAGAGAAAATACAGATAGATATAATGATCTCACTCTTACACAGCAAACTAGAAAAATGCACAATGCATGCTGATAGTGATAACATTCGGCAGCTTTACATGACACTTCATCAAGTCAAGGCGAGGCAAATGCTGCAGCGTCGCAAGCCTCAAAAGTTGTGGTGCGTGTTCATTTTGTTGCAAAAATGCAAAAAAAACTTAAAAAAAAAAAAAAAACTTTCATTGAAAACATGCCTAGATTTCATGCAAGAAACTCACCATGTAGTAAAGCAACATATTGTGAGTCATATTATAACTTAATAAGAGCGATTGCACATCTCACCAATGCAACAGATGAAACAGGACGAGAGGGAAAAAAAAAAAAGGAAGTAATTATAGAGGTGGAATCCACCTATATAATACAAATTACAAGGAGTTTTTTCATAGGTGGAAGGTTTTTATCTACCTCGATTACATACACTGTATAGCTTTCCACCTAAATAATGTAGAGTTGGTGGGGTTGTATTATTTGGGTGGATAGATGTTCCACCTCAATAATACACGGGATGGGGGTCTTTCTTATTTAGGTGGAAAGTTCTTGTTTTTACTTCACTGACAGGTCATTATCCAAGTACATGTATCATTTTTAAAAAAACATGTGATCACCCATGAAGCTTATCATTGACATAGACTAGAGCTCAATTGAATCTGTGCTTAGATCTAATCCAAGCATTACTTGTTATTCTGAAAAATTATAATAGACATAGAGCTCAATTGAATCTGTGCTTAGATCTAATCAAACCATTACTTGTTGTTCTAAAAAGTTACAATTGACATAGAGCTCAATTGAATCTGCGCTTAGATCTAATCAAACCATTACTTGTTATTCTGAATAGGCCTAGATCTAGATCTAGGTGAAAATAGTTTTTTGTACTAGAATCTAGATAGATCGAGTGGAATGGCGAATCTTGCTGTTGGAACTGAAGTTTTTGACGAGTGCTGCACCTCAATCAATTCAACGTTTGTGGCTAAATGTGCCAAAACTGTTGAATCGCATAATAAAAGAATTCCGTCAGCTAAAGGCAAATAGCCTGTGGAATGGCAATATGTGAGCATCACATTTGAATGCAAACATTTTGGCACATACAAAATTACAAAAGCAAGTCGTCTGGAAAAAGGAAAGTGCAAGAGTAGGTAGAAACTGACCTATAATTATATAGATCTTTAATTTAGCCTAGATCTAGATATAAAATCTAGATCTGCACTATATTCATTTCATAATTTTTAATTGGGATCTAGAATTCTAGAAATGGATATTATTTCCAGACAATCGCGATCTTATTTAGAGATCTAGATCCAACCCTAATTTTCAAAACAAAGTGACTATTTTCATGAGGAAAAAAAAAATTGCTTGCCTCAACTTTCATTTAAACAAATCCAATATCTCTTGTATGCCCGGCATGTGCATTATAAAATTACAATCCCATCCCTCAACATT
>BLXT01005065.1:1625481-1658947 GCA_019648995.1 Plakobranchus ocellatus
CAATGAAACATAAGTATACGTCTTTTTGTACTTCTAGAGCTCTTTCAATCAAAGTTCGCAGAATGTAGATAGCATTTGTTGTAAATCTGATCATACATTATGGAAAAATTTTATAGTCAATAAGCAATCATAAAGGACGAATCAATCTGTGCAATAATAAATCTAATTTGTATAGCTGTTAATTCTCTATTTAGTCTGAATTTTTTTTTTTTTTTTTAATATAGATCTAATAGAAACCCCTTAGTAGCCTTGACCGGGCAACAGTTAGTAGTGGCTAGCGTCACTATTCAAGTTAGGAAAAAAACTTAAAAATAGTATTGTGCAACAAGGCAATTCATTACAATTTCAAAATTGCATTTTTTATTCATATTTTGGAATTATAATTTTTTATTCTTTTCGTTATCTTAATTTCATGTTAGATTAGATCTAGGTTCTGAAATTCAGATTCTACCCCTTATTTTGATCTCTTGCGTAGGCTATGAATTGAATAAGTTATCCTCATCATCTTTATTCTGTAACAACATAGACGATTTTGGATGTAATGATAGCCTAGAAGTAAGGTTTTTTTAATATAATGTGTGATTAAAAAAAAAAAAAAAACCACCAAAAAAAAAAAAAATTTAAGTAAAAGATCTAAACTAAGTTGAGTTTAGAATCATCTTTGTACCTTTACAAGAATAAACGTAGAAAATAAGGACTACTCTGATTATGAAATTAAATGAGCCCTTTCCGAAGATAAATTTTAAAACGTCAAATAAACACACAAACACACACACAAACGTTATTATTATATTAGAAGCCCTTACCGTGAGTTGAGACATGGAATAAAGCCTTAGTCCTGAGCCTAAAAAAAAAAAAAAAAACAGCCTTACCAACGATGTTATTGGATTGCTGCGATCGCTCTGCAGTAATCTAGGCTTAATCGCCTAGGCTTTCCAAAGATAAATTGTAAGCGTCAAATAAAACACAAACACACACACATACACACGTTACTGATTTATAATTATATTAGAAGCCCTTACCCTTGAACCAGTACGATGGGTCTAGGCCCTTACTACTAGATGAGACATGGAATCTAGCCTTACTCCTGGGCGTAAAAAAAACCCAACCTAACCAACGATGTTATTGAATTGTTGCGATCGCTCTGCAATGATCTAGGCCTAATCGCATTGAGTCAGTAGTCGAGGCTTAGGCCAAGGCTAGAAGGAAGCAAAGTCTTTGAGACCATAAGCGCTCATAGATATATATACATAGATAGACGAGTCCATAAAGTTTCACTTCAACTTAATTGCAAAAGAATTTAAAGTTGTTGCATTTGCTTTCTTTCACCCTTTCGTTTAACATATCTAAAAAGTAGAAAAATGTAATGTTCGCGAGATGTCTAAAAATTCGTTAAATCTCGAGAACTTATTTGTCTACGGGTCATGCTAAATTTTTATGGAGAAATGCGGCTGGCGCAGTGATCCTGGTTAATTTCAGCCACAAAGATCTATTTTTAGCACATGTTACAACTAGATCTCTGTAATTTCTACTGACTATAGGTAAAAATTAAACCACATGGACTGAATAACACACCACTTATAAACCATAGCGACCCAAAGTGATCATACAGAAAGCAATCTATCGACTTCATCATCTGATAAGTAACTAACCTTTACGCCTAGTAGTTTTTATTTATTTATCAATTATTGTAGGCCTACAGCACTTTTTCAAGAACAATGGGCCGATTGGTCTGATGCCGTCATGAGGACGCACCCTACAATATTATGTAAACTAGAATTAATGTTTACCTATGTTGCCAATAAAGCGCATTGAGCAAGTCGCTCGCCTGTCAATTAAGAGAATCTTGGTTCGTCTGAGTTGACGCATTAAAAAAAAAAAAAGATTCTAGCCCCTTTATTTTGTTTCATAATATAGCTTTGATATTTTTCTGGTACACCTACTATTATTATAGTTCTCGAAAACGATTATTGCCATTATTGTAAAGGACAAACCATATTTCTAGCACTCAGAAATGCCCTCATTGTTGATGGTGTTGTTTTGATGTTTTTGTTTCCTTGTAGCACTTTGATCACTGTCAACATATCATTATTATTATTATTATTATTATTATTATTATTATTATTATTATTATTATTATTATTGCGCTGTACTCTGGCATCATTTTGCTTGTAAATTTTTTGTTGCAGGTCTCTCAAACAGAGACATTTGTGCTCTGTGTAATCAGTCCCTGAGTGACGGCCAGAAAACAAATATGGTGACACAAAAAGGTGTTGCTGGTCTTCAGAAGGCAAGTCGTACGAGAGGTGAAAATAAGCTTGACTTTTATCCTGGCCAGGTTCTACACACCAAGTGTCATCATGACTACTGTAATGTGTATGTAATTAAGCGAGATTTGAGCACGAAAAGAGAGCATGGTCACCTTCAAAGAAAGCAAATCTTCGTTCTTCAACTAAATTTGACTTTGCCAATGACTGCCTACTTTGTGGGAGATCTACAAGAGACCAAAGAAAGAAAGGCGATGTTTCTGTTTATCAAGTCTGCACATCGAGCTGCCAGACGAACTTGGAAATGTTGTGTTTGCAACGAGGCCCTGGAGACAAGTGGGCTAAAACAGTGAAAGGGCGTATTGAATACGCCCAGGATTTGTATGCCGCTGACGCAGTCTATCATCAGCAATGCAATATAAATTTCAGAACTGGGAGAAACATTCCATTGGCATTTCAAGCACATGTCTCAGAAGGAAAAAAACAAGAAAGTACGGCCTGAAGACGAAGATCGACACACAGCCTTTTCCAAAGTAATCTCTCTCCTGAAAGAGAATGACAACGAGCAGCTAACTGTTGGTGACTTATGTCAGAAAATGCGACAGTATCTGGGAGGGGAAGAACCTTACTCTAAAGAGTACATGAAGAAGAAGTTAATGAAAACTTTGGATAGTGACATCGTCATCACAAACTTTCAGGGCAAAGATAGTGTTGTCACAATCCGGATGACAGCTGAAAAGATATTAGACCAATTTTGGAAACAACAAAAAGAAAGTGAAACCTGTACAGAAAAATTTAGGATCATCCACATCGCCGCAAAACTAATCTTAGCCGCCGTAAGGGATATACAATACCATCAACCAAAGATGCAACTCATCTCCGGCGTTCATGTAGAGTGGTTGGACCCACCATCAGATTTAGATCTAATCCAGAAACGGTTTGCAGTGCCAGGAAAGAACATTTCCTAGCCAACCCCATCAATAAGCAAGCATTTGTGCAGTATTTGGGTGACGTGCTAGAGAAAGACGGATGTCAAGTTTTGCATGCACAAGGGGATGCAGATACCCTCATCGTCAGGACTGCGGTTTCATGTGCAGTTAACAAAACTACAGTCGTCATCGGGGAAGACACTGATCTGCTTGTGCTGCTGCTACACCATGCAGATCTACGCAGCAGGCCACTACTTCTGAAATCCAGATCGAAGACTAAAAGCACAGGCAAATAGACATACTGTCAATGAAAACGCGTCTTATCTGCCATCTCCTCCCATTTCTTCATGCCATGAATGGATGTGACACGACTTTGAGGCTGTTTGGAGTGGCCAAAAGATTGCCTTTGAAGAAAATCAAAACTGATGCAGATTTCAAAACAGCTGCGGAAACTTTCTGCACTAAAGGAAAAACTACAGCAGACACCATTGCATCAGGAGAGAGAGCACTGATTTCTCTCTACGAAGGACGAGCGGGCGACACACTGGACATGCTGCGTTACAAGCGTTTCTGGGAGAAGGTGACATCCAGTATCACAACCGTCCAAGTACGTTCCCTGCCTCCAACATCATCAGCGGCGAAGTACCACAGTCTGCGTGTGTATCTAAAAGTGCAGGTAATTTTTATTTTTTATATTCTTCCCTTTCTCTCTCCTTGTCTTTACTTATACTACCCTTACCCCGTCTCTATATTCCTCTCTCTTGTGCGTATGTATGCATGTGCGTGTGTGTGCATTCTAGTTGTATGTGTGTGTGTGCGTGTGCGTGCATGTATAGTTGCATGTGTGTGCCTGTGTATGATTGATTGTTTTATTTGTTTTCTAGGACTGGATTGACACAACTTGCGATCTGCAGCCTGAGGTGTGGGGATGGCAGTTATCTTCTGGCAGACTGGATCCATGTACAGCGGATCTTCCACCTGCTCCCGAGCTTCTGTTGAAAATGATCCGGTGCAACTGCAAGTCAGACTGTCGGTCAAAGCGTTGCACGAGCAGAAAACATGGACGTGAGTGATCCTAGCATGTGGAGAGTGCAAAGGAATCGGCTGCTTAAACTCTCCCTCTCCTGAGCCTCTGGCTGACTGTGATGATAAGATGGCAAATATTTCGCACGGAATGGACAATTTTGTAGTTATTTTTATGAATTTAGATACATTTCATCAAGACCTCTCAAACGAGGTGCTACATGATGGTGTTGTGATGCGTTTTAGATTTTTCCATAATTAGTTGTCTGTGATGATGTCATTTTGCTGAATTTGACCACCTTCCGACATTGCTATCCTTCTACTTTTTTTAGGTGTTGTTTTACAGTTGATACTCAAACTATTGAGCATAAAATCACAACTTTTGCAATTAAATTGAAGTTCGGGGTTTTTATGACATTTATGGACTCCTCTAAGATATACTACAGACAATCTAGATTCAAAATGGAGTCATGAACATCGCCTGACAAAGGCTTTATTTTTGAACCCAAATAAAAAAAGAAAGCACCAGCAACAAATCAGTCCAGAGTTTTTTCTGGGCCTCCTTTTCAGGAGAAAAAGGCAATGACAAAGGTAAAAGCGCTAATCCACACTGGGGACAATCAAAAATAGAAAAACATTTGAGGTCCATAAAATTAAAATTAATTTAACAGTTCTTCAACGAATAATTTAAGAAGCAGCCTACATCACGCTTTACTTTTACGATCACCAAATCTAACATCGCAGATAATTGACCAGGCCGAAGAAGTAATCTGGCAATTAAATGATAACCACGCTTTATTACAACAGGAATTCTGATGCAACCTATGCAAGTCTAAGGTCTGATTTTTAATCTATTGTAAAAGGTAACATAAAGCTCTTGTTTAAGCGAGACCTTCATTGCTTAGAATGTGCACAGTCTGCTGACCTCACTCGGGGCTGCGCCACAAGTAAACCGATACCAGCCACTTATCTAAACAGTCGTTGGCAAATGGATCTGAAAAAGATGCCACCTTGCAAAGTATAAAATTATATCCTTAATATTGTCGAGTTCAACTCGAGATTCGCCTTTGGAGCTCCTAGCAAAGGGATAACGGCAAGAGAAATTGCTGAGGCCTCCCTCCATTTCATTCATCTTTACGGCCACCAAGTATCCTTTAAACTGAGAAAGGAAATAGTTTAACAATGATCACCTCGCGCTAGTTGTTGCTGATTTACTTTTACGATCACCAAATCTACATCGTAGATAAGTTCTTAAGAGCAATGGTAGGCCGTACAACCCACAGTCGTTAGGCCGCGTTGGAAAAATTCAACCCCACTGTAACGTTGTTGGCTTTGTAGTGTCGTGGTGAATATTCGAGTTTATTCTTTCATTCATGAATATTAAGCTGCGAATGAATAATGAATAAGTTCAGGTTGAATATTGAATATATTTTGAATAAATATACTGTATTTAATTGTATTCTAAGAATAAAACATTAAGAACGGCTTTGAACGTAACTTAGAACCCCATTCAGGCGACTGCATGCAGCCAACATTTCCTTTATTCGAGTAACAATCAACGGTACAGTTGCGCAAGAGAGTGCCTATGATAGCGATGCAGACGAATAATCAGTCACTGACGAATAATTATTCAATGACGAATAATTATTCAATGGCGAGTGAATATTCAATGGCAGTAAATGATTCAGTGGCGAGTGAATATATTCAATGGCGGCAAATGATTAAAGGGCGAGTGAATATTCAATGGCGGCAAATGATTCGATGGTGAGTGAATATTCAATGGCGAGTGAATATTCAATGGCGCGTGAATATTCAATAGCGGCAAATGATTCAATGGCAGGTTATGAGCACTAGATCTAGTCTATGACTTCACTCAGTGTATTTCTTTCTCTATAAATGGGTATGATTACTAAAATCTCTTAAGTATTGTTTTACTCATGCTATTTTAAGCTATTTCTGTATACTTTTGAAGCATTTTTTTCTTCTTTCTCTAAATCTTTTATATAGATCTCTATTAGATGTATAATATTTTGACTATTACTCGGTTCAGGTTTTTTTTTTTTTGGATTTGGTTACATTTTTTTTTATTAATCTATAATTATTCTATACAGATCAAGTGTACTAATTATTGCTCTTTTCATTTTTTTAAAACTTCATATACTTTAGCCTTTTGTATTAGCCTTTTGTAAAACTTGCTTATTGACTGTATTGAAATGAAAGACTTGAATTTTTTTTTTTTAAGAGAGCAAAAGACATGCGAAGCTTGAAAATCCAGTTTCGCAAAGTAATGCCAGGAGTGAGACTTCCCATCTATTTCTGCTAGGTGCTAGGTTCCCCCGCAAAAAAAAAAAACCATTTATTCATTCATTATTCAATGATCTATGAATAAAAATGCATTGAATATTCATTCAATCATGAATAAAAAAATATGAATCACGACCCAACACTAACTGAAAGCTATTTAAAAAGAGTAGTGTTGAGCAGGCCAGTTGGAGCAGGTCTACCACAGCTATTACAACAGAATCAACAAAGCCATCCGACAATCTAATCCATACAAAACGTTTTGGGAAGACCAAACTTTTCCACCACGACTACTTATTATGGTAGCAACAGTAATTTAACAAAGGAAAAAAAAAAGACTTTCTCAATTCTGCCCAAATGGATATCGATGCTGAAGACAATACGGAAGAAGAAACCGAAAATGATGGCGATGAACGCACTGCTTCATCTATATCTACTGCATCGCTGTGAGTGCTTGAAGATGCCACAGAAGAAAAAAAAAATCAAGGATTGAAAATTTAAGTAGTCGACCAAATGTATAGTTTACATCTTCTCTTCATTAAAGTTAGATCTAGTTATCATATATAAAGTTCGCAATATTGTAGGCCTTGTGCACAGAAAGACACACAAGGACCGATCATACACTAAAAGGCACTAACAATAAGCATCCCTCTTTTACATGACATAATGTGTCGAATTTAGGCATGACTAAATCTGAAGCATAAAGCGGCCCATACCCGCTACGATTTGATGGTTTGATTAAAAATGATTGACGCAAATTTGTTTAAAGGTTTTTGATTGTGTATGGTGGAAAAAATATGTGATATCAAATATTTGACCGCTATGTTCTCAGTTGATGTTTTTTGTCAAATGTCAAACTCTTTAAGCGTGTGTGGGCCTTATCAAATTTTTTTTTCGCAAGCATCATTCTTTCATTTGCTGCGGGATAGAATATATCTACTTTTAAACATCATCATGGAACCATCAAAAGATGAAAAATAAATTATTCTGGAGCTGAATGAAGTATATCAAGAGTTTACCTGAAGTATCGAAAGTTAAAAGTAAAGAATTAAATTACCGATTTAAATTTTTTTTAAAAGCTGCCTGTGATGTTCTGCCGCTGAAATACAGGGAGTGGAATACACATGCTACAAAAGAAGACGTGAAAAAGAAAGGTTTCGTAAGCTCTAAAAGCTCATCAAACGAATATCCGCTCATTTGCAAAACGTTTTTGAAATCATTTGGCTCAGTACATCGCATAATAATCGTGAATGGCCAAATTTTTGGCGCTGCAAAGACACATTTTTTTGCACACTTTCCTTTCTTTCTTTTCCTTTCTTTTAAAGGCTAATGCAAGAGCCAAAGCTGTGTCCATTGCAAAATTTTGGCGCAAAGTGATGTTTGCACTAAAAAAAAATTTTAGTGTGTACATGTACTACTTATGAATCGTTGATAAAAAATGTTTAACAAACAAGTTTGAGCGTATATATAGACCGCTTAAAACTTTAAACTATCGCTTTTTTGTCTGTAACCGGAGCTCTTGCTATCATTATTGTACAATTTCGTTACCGGATATGCCATCTTTAAAAACTAATGTTGTTACTCATTTTTCAAAAGAGGCTATTTTAGATTTTAGAAGAAGAGATGTCTAATGACTGATGTAAACAAAAGGAAGCATTTCTAAGAGGCGAAAAGATTTCTCTTTTACTTGATAAACTTTTTAGCTAAAGCATAATTTTAAATGGTTCGTACGAAAATTTGGAACTGGCACCTAAACTTTCCTTAACACAAAAATAATAAAATCATTATGATAACTTTATGCTGGTTGCTCTAACATTGGGAGTGGGGAAAACAGTTTGATAGAGAGAAAAAAAAGATCAGTGTACAAAGACATTGCCGAGTTTACTGGGTTTACGTGAAATGTAACTTTAGGAATCTGATAAAAATGAAATGAAGTTTTTCAAAATATGGCTAGACGCAAATCTGCATATACAATCTAGAGCTAGACCCTTTGCACCACACGTTGATCTCTAGGTCAAGACTGCATTAGGCTTAGAATTTTTCCAGTAAAAAGAGCAAAGCCTAAGTGACGTCAAATTGGATTGGAATAGGCACGTTGGACACGAATTAGGGACATCATATGAAACTGAGTCCTACACATGTGTGTGTGCGTGGGTGTATATATCCTTGCAGTTGGTTTAGAACTCACTAGATTTTGATGAAGCAACTTCTCTATGACTGGCAGATGTAGCCACAGAGTATCGAAATCATGGTCAGAAAACAATTTCCGCTTTTTTCTTCTTCTGGAGTCTTTTGTCCACACTTATACATGCACTGCACGAACTGATTCTTATGAAAGACCCAGTGTGCTTCTTCTTTATTCTATTGTTATGGGGTTTTTTTCGAATCAGTTACTATTCCAGTGAAATTGTAGAAATTTTTTATGCGTTAAGTACATTGAGAGCCATTTTATCGATTTAATTGTTGGGTTTTTTTTTTGCATTGGCAGAGAATGATGTAAACATGAATTTCCCAGATAAACATATTGATGATTAAAAATGTGAACTTTTAAGGGAATCACATGGAAACATCAAAATTAAGGATGTGTCGATGGCTTTTGGCGTTGAAAAAGAAAGATATTTATTCTTTTTTACAGTTCGAAATTTATCAAAAATATTACTCTACTTAAAAAATCTTTTTTTCGATTTTATTCGTTGCAGCCAACGCACCCCATTTTCATTTGTGATTCACCAATATGGGCCATTTAACTCAATATTCGTTATAATGTGAAAAACTTCACTATTACTGTAAGCTTTCATACGTGAAATGAGTTAATGAGGGTTTTTTTTTTTTCATAATCGAGATCCGATGTTTTGAATTCGCATGTTTTAAGATGCTAAGCTAGTAACTTGGTTTGCATCACCTTTGTAAAAACTAGAATAAAAGATATACCAAAAGAAAAACAAAACAAAACAACAAAATATTTTTGGCTAAACATAGACAAATTGAGTTATTTAAATGTATTGACAAGCCTCATGTTTATTACATTATGATGATATTGTTGTTGCTGGAAAGATATGACACAAAAAAACGCAAACTTTTAAACCAAATCAATTCCTGACAGTTAAGGAAAGTAATCATTTTTCAAATGCCGTTCAATTAATATTTTATCTAGGAAAGTCATATTTCCTCAAGATTTCTCTTTTTATCCCATTCTTCTCCTTGTCCACATCTCTTTCTCTCGTGACCAACCAGAACAAACAAGTAAGCAACTCATTAAAGGAAAATTTGTGTAAGTTGCTTGTTATTATGATTAGATTTCTTTGTAAGATTCTCATTAGAAACTTTGTCCAAGTTTTAAAATTAGACTCAAGAGAAAACGGTGTAATAAAAATAAAAGATAGAGTTTAGGAACCTTGAAGATGCTTGGGTAATTGACTGATTAACGTAATGTACAATATACTTTTAAAGCGGCAACTCTTAACTGCAGAATGAACGATAATATAACGTAAGATATATGATTTTTCTTTCTTAATGGCTTCCTCAGTTGGCATACCCTTGAACATGTCAGTGATTAATTTCTCTACCACTGCTTGTTGTGTCTGTAATCAATTTACTTCTTTTATTTCTATAATTTCTAGTTTTCATAATTGCCGTTTATAATTTTTATTTCATCACGAAGCATCTATTTGATGTCGGTATAATAATGTTGGTTTGTAATATATAATTACCAATGTTCTGTTCATGATTGCATCGACAGAAACCGGAAAATATTTGCTTCATCTTTGATTTATATCTAGACTTGCTACACATATATATATATTCAAATGGCCGCAATATAATTGAATAAGTATTATAAATATAAAGAATTGGCTTACAAAACATTGATTTAATAGGTTTACACGATAAGAATTAGATGTCATCCTTGTCATAACAGACAACGAAAAGCCATTTTTTATTGAGAAAAAAGAATGAATTTGAAAAAGTTCAGTAAGTGAGCAATAACAATATATTACTTTGATATTTATAGTTCAACGAAGCTAGTATTAATTTAATTTGCACCACACACTTTTCAGATTATACTGTATCATTATAAGCGCAATATGTCGCTCTAATATGTAAGGCGACGTGTCAAGTTGTTTAATGGTTATTGTAGATAGATCTTACTTTGAGTGAGAAATTGTATATTTCAAGTTAATTGAATGTTTCACTGGATGCAAAGCAAATTATAGATGTAAAGGGTTTACACCTCAGCCTCCATAATTATTCGCCTGTTTTGTTTTTTTTTTGTAGCAAGCATGTTGATGTAGAAAGACATATTTGATGCCCCTTTTCTTTATGATATATCATTCACCGAAAATTATCTTTCCTTGTTTTAGCAGATGGAGAAACCACAATGGACGAGACATCTGTAGGTGAGGTATTATTATTGAAAAGAAAAACATACTAAAGAGATCTAATTATCGTTCTTTTCCGGTGGATTGATTTTATTAAACGTATATAGCAATGTAGGTATCATCACAAGCTAAAGGTATACAAAACTTAGAGAGTATCTGTGACCATTTGTATAGAGCCTTTGGGTGGACTTTTTTTATTCTTTAAAAAGAAGCTGTTTTAGGTGTGCATGGATATAATCAAACAATTTTATGCTTCACTTTTGGAAAAGTGTTTTAAAGCTAACCTCTTAGTTTCGCTTGGTACGATGAGCATGGAGTACAAGCCTGAGAATATTCTATAACTTAACATCTCATATATATATTTATTGCTATCTCCGGAATAGTTTCACGATACACACTCAAAATCATGCTTAAAAAGAGCATAGATCATTGTCATCTAATTCATCTTTGCAGACCCAACGGCAGACACGACAGCGACAGCCATGGACGCAACAGTAGACGAGACTGGATATGACGACAGTTGACAAAACGCACGAAGTCACGGCAGATACCACTCAAGTAAAAGGATATGGAGAGTGCACTAACCATATATTATCAATGACACAAAGATATACAAAATAATGTCATAGAAGTCAACTTTGTTTGTTTTTCGGAGAAATGATTAAATCAGCACAAGGCAAGAATAACCCATGCTAAGTTAAATCGTTGAATAGAGGGGTGGAAATAGTTGCTCTAATTAAAGCCGTTTAAGCTTAAGAGTTTAAGTCTTGGTCTATAACGGCAGGCCTAGAAGAACAATAAGTGCAGTGGAAATAGCATGCTATCAAAGATTGCAGTGGATTTTGTGCACATATCAGATGCAAATGACTGTAAGAATAGTAACTGATTAAACAGAGTCAATAGCACTATACCGTGCCGAGTATAACTAAACATTAAAAGTTGTGCTGAATAAAAATTACCTGGGACGTAACTCAGGAATGTTTCTTTTTAGCCCAAGTAAAAGTACCGTTTGGATATGTATCACCTGTCCATAATAAACTGGTCTCAAGGTTTTGAGGCCTCCGTCAGGCTAGGGCGAGGTGGTGGAGCTGAGCCTAATTCCTGAAGGGTCCTTACATATCGGGGCGTGTTCGCTATCCATTGTACCACCAAGTGAAGGTTGAATCGTAACTACTTACAATTTATAGTCTATTTAGCCTTTGTAAAGTTGAAACATCAAAGTAAGAGTATTGGCTGATAGAAAAGAAATACAATTTAAAATTCAAAGACTGCAGCAATAGGTAAACGCTGGCAACACCAATCATTTTCATGGTTACCTTCCCTGTAATGAGTGAGGTCTAACGAGACCTGGAGCATTTATAAACTCTTGCCTTTAATTATTGATTAAGTTAAATGTGTAACTTAGATCAAGTAATTAACAGGGATGGACAAGGGGAGTAGTCTTATGACTGCACCCAGTCAATGGTCTTTGGCTAAGAGCTGTGCTTTGCTTGTTCATCTAGGGACTAAGATGATGCTTCCTCTCCCTCCTTCCCTCTCTCTCGATAGCCTGTAGATGCAAGCCTAGTGGTTTGCCATTTTCTTGTTACTTAATTTTTTTCTCCACCCACTGGACACATCGACGGCTTATCCTAATTCTAAACCCTGTTCAATAGCCCCTCCCCCCCTTTACCGGAAATAGGGTGGGTTCGGGGAGACTTGTGTTGTATGATCGTGATGCCTAAGGATAAAAGCATACTGGAGACGATTGTGACTTGTGCTAGCTTACGTAAAGGACCGTGAGTTGCAGTTACTATGCTTTACCTAACAATAGGTAATCCCGATTCTTTGCGTATCAAGGGCCGTCTGTCGCAGTCTCTATGCTTTGCCTAACAATAGTTAAACTTGATTGTTAAAGGTGGAGGCATGCCAGAGTCATGGCCCCAATGTATCCCTCTGCTGCCTTTTTTCTTGAGCGCAAGCTTTGCATTTTGAACTTACAGCCCTTTTTCTTGGCGAGTTCCCCCAACCGCTCTCAGCCGTTGCACCAAGAAAGCTCACTGTACGTTGAGGAAACTACTTACTTAAGAAGTAACTGGTCAGTTCCTCTATCCCAAATTCATCTGGAGCTATTCATCGGAAGTCTCAGCTAGTGCTTTAAGGCCTTTGGGTCGTCTCTGACCATTGATAGAGAGCTTGCTCAGGTCTTTGTAGGCTAATATTCCAAAAGTCTCCATAGCCTCGAATTCTTTAGGCAATGCCTGAGATTGTATCCATCTTTTGCCAGCTCCTTAATATACAGGCCTTCATATTTTTTTCTCTTTCAGATAGTTGCACATTCATAAGTAGGCCTCACTAGAATGTAATGACCTAACCTTGCAATATAAAAAAAATGTTAAAGAACATCTTTGACGTGAAAAGACAAATATTATCACTGTTCAAATTTCCACTCTTGCCGTTTATTTTAAGGTTGGTATGGGCTCTTATCATTTTAACGATAACAAAAATCAAAAAAGGAAGGAAAATAATAATTGAAAAGTATATTTAGTTTTTTTTTGTCTCTGTGTGATCCACGATTTAGTTGTAACTCATGTTCATTTCTACATCATAGGATCAAACAGCAGAACTCAGCACCGTTGACGAGACCTCTGCCATGGACGAGACTACAACGGCAGCTGACGAGACAACCACGCAAGATGCCAATGTCACTCAAGGGGAGGAAACTACAACTCAGGGTGAGCTTGCAATGTTTAACTGAACTAATTTTGTTAAGAAATACATATGTGTGTATTTTCTTCAATGCACTGTATTTCATTTATTTACAAAATTAAGATTAATTCGACATCTTCACATATTTGGAAAAACTAGATGAGTCTTCTCACAAAATTGTGTCCACATATTGCGTTGCTAAGAAAGAGCTTATTATTTTTGTATTAATTAAAAAAAAAGAAATGAGAATGTGGACAAACTTTCAAAGGCAGCTCTAATTAGAGCATCATGCTCCGGAAAACTCATTTGCTGGTCCGATCTGAAACCTAAAGTAAATGCTTACATTCACATGGTTGGGCAAGAAAATGCTACTACCACTACTACTGCTATTGCTGCTGCTCCTGCTGCTGCTGCTGCTGCTGCTGCTGCTGCTGCTGCTACTACTACTACTACCACTACTACTGCTTCTACTACTACTACTACTACTACTACTACTACTACTACTACTACTACTACTACTACTACTGCTACTGCTACCGCTACCGCTACTGCTACTGCTGCTGCTGCTGCTGCTGCTGCTGCTGCTGCTACTACTACTACTACTACTACTACTACTTTACAGGGGCGTTGGTGACACAGGGTTAAACAAATTATATATTGTCTGAGAATAATGAGATCTGTAAAGCTTTTCTGTCATGAGTTCGGGCTCGCCCTCTATACCCCTAGCTGACAGAGTTCAGAAGGCGTAAGACAACCATCTTGTAGAACTAATCCACATATCAATATCAAATGTTTTTATAATGAATTCATTGTATTTGCACGCAATCAAAAATACTTTTCATCAGCACAAATGATGGTAATACAGTTCTTAATTTATCTATAACACAAAACATCTCCATACATAAAAAATGAGGTGAAGATTTACCCAGTCCCATTTCTCTCTGCAGGGGAGACGAACCAGACAGAAGAAACAGCTACTGTGGCTGATGAGACAACCACCCAAGCGGACGAAACAACGACGGTTGACCAGACAACAGCTTTAGAAGATGAGACCATTGCCGGTGGAGATGAATCCGTTGCTGAATTGGGGAATGAGACAGCGCCAGTAAAGGACACCACTAATGGTGAGTGAATATGTTATAGTGATTGATTTAGCAGTAGAGTATTGCATAGTGCGTGTGTACATCCTCTGTTTGTATGATTATTCACCCTCACGTGTTATCGATGCGACATATGCTTGGCAAAAGACTAAGCGATGGTTCTCCACAGCTTGAGGATACTGTCAGCTGATGGGGCTATCTCTAGTTTGTGGTTATCCATAGTTATTCATGTTCTTTGCTCAGTTTTTCACTTGACGACTTTAATCAATCTTATCTTGTAGTAAATTTCGTGGCAACATCAAGCATGCATATTAGATGTTGCTTTAATGGAGTGAACAGCATCTTATTTTTCTTCACTTGACTCAATTGTGGCTACAAGTTTTTCAAGGTTCTAAGAATGCATTAAAATTATGAAAAGGTTTTCCCGCATCTTTCAACTAAATCAGACGATATTAAAATTTACAGATTCATCTTACTGTGGAATTATCAGTACAAAATAGGTGCTGACTTTCCAGAATAAAATTTTATTAAAGCATTTCATTCATCCATTAAGTTATTTGTGTTTCTAGTCCTGTCTGTATTCAGAAGGTAACAGCATACCTCCATTCTTAAAAACATAATACCCTATTCATATGAGAATTGTCGCAGTATCTCTTTATGAAATACCCAAGAAGAAAAAGAAGGACACAAAAAACCCAAAGCAAAATAAGGGGAAAAGTGCAACCTTGAAGAAGAAGGAGAAGACAAAAGAAAGGACGAGGAAGAAGAAGAAGAAGTAGAAGTAGTAGTAGAAGGAGGAGGAAGAATCATACACATCATGTACTGCGCAAAATGCAGACTTCTGCCTTATTGAACTGCCTAAGATGTCCAGTCGGTACCTCAGAAAGCTCTACATAGTTGTGAAAAATTCTCGGTTGTAGTGAAAGATGCTAGTTCATTGCTTCAAAGAGCTCCTATTGCCTTGTTGCCGCGAAACGTCACTACCGGCCATCACCGGGTTTCCGGGCTCTGGACCAGTAAGACGTTACTGCATTTTTCTGTCTAAACACTAGACCAACGTGTCAACGATTTGGCTCATCTTTTCGAAAACAGCTTTGTAAAAAAATCGGAGTCCATTGCAGTTCAACTTGAGATACCCTTGGGTAGATTTAGAAACATGAAATAGAGCGCAGGGTCAGTTTTTTATTGCTTAATTTGATCCGTTTCGACTGTATTATCGAAAATGGAACTAGTCGGCCTAGCAAGCAAGATCTAACCTCAAAACTTCAAAATCTGATCATACATTATGGAAAAACTTTAGAGTCAATAAGCAATCATAAAGGACGAATCAATCTGTTCAATAATAAATCTAATTTGTATAGCTGTTAATTTTCTATTTAGTCTGAATTTTTTCATATAGATCTAATAGAAATAGCTCAGTAGCCTTGACCGGACAACAGTTAGTAGTGGCTAGCGTCACTTTTCAAGTTCGGAAAAAAAACCTAAAATTAGTATTGTGCAACAAGGCAATTCTGTACCTTGACGAACTGCTAAAAGTTTCCTGGTCATTGCTGCAGAAAGCTCTACACTATGATCTACCTTGACGAATTGCTTAATATGCCTGGTCTTTTTTGCAGAAATCCTCTACACTGTTCCTTGATGAACTGCACATGATGCAATTCAATGATTTGGATGTCCTCAACACTTTACTTAGAGGAACTATGCCAGATGCTTAGTAGTTACTGCAAGCATCTTCTACACTATTTTGATAAGCTGTTCAATATGTCTCGTTGTCTCTGTAGAAATTTTGCACACTCTACTTTTACAAACTGCTGAAAGATGCCTGTTTATCACTGCAGGTATTTTACTCATTCTACCCTGACAAAATATCTAAGATTTGTGGCTATTACAGCAGAAATTCTCTACACTCTACGGTGACAAACTGATGATGATGCATGGTCATTATGCCGAAGTCTCGTACATTCTACTTTTACCAAGTGCCAGGATATCTCCTGCAGTCTTTTAATCCAATTTGAGAAGTGCCTAAAATGCATGGTGATTATTGCAGAAATCTTCTATGCTCCACATTGATGAAGCGCCAAAATCTTTAATTTGACTTCAATTCTATTTTCAGCATTCTGGCTCAGGTGCCCAAAGTATTGAAACAGTGCGTTTGTAAACAATAATTCGGCTATTAATAATAAGGAGAGACAGAGCAAAGACGAAGCCCCAGGTACCTAACTTTAACAGTAGCATTTCACTAAATGCATCCTAAAAGATAGCAGTAAGTAAAAAAAAGTATCCCTAAAGCAAACCAACCTAATGCAAGCTGAGAGGTAAACATAAATTCCAGTACAGTGTATACGACTTTCATGTAAGCAGGATAACTGGAGAAACGGCAGTTTTATAAGCAGATGTTTCTACCCTCTCAAAATGAATTGCAAATCAAATAAAGTGGCTCATTTGCAAAATATGTAAGAAGTCATGTATAAATTTCTGCTCCTAATTTCCTGAATAATGCAAGAAAATGTAGATGTATTGAAGTTTTTAAACATAGGGTGAGCACAAAAGCACTTCTTGATTTCAAATATTTATAATATGAGAAGTTTAGGGAATGTTTTCACAAAATTGGTGTCTGCAATTGCAGAAATTAATAAAGTTTCATGTGATATGGGTTGATTTTAAAGGCACTTTCATCTAATCTCAAAGGCACTTTATATGTGTCCCTCTTGTTACCCAGCAAACATCAAGGCCACAGTAGGGCCAGTGGTGAATAATCCTTTAAAGAAAAGCCTTATATGTTGCTACACAAAACACATTCACTTTGGGAGAGTTTCATTCAAACTCAAGAATGGCATGAGGATTCTGGGTCTGCCATATTCTCACATTGTGTTTGTTCATCTTTCCACTCAGGTGGAAGGTTGCTTCATCACTGAAGACTATCTTTGACAGCAGATCAGGATCATTTTCCATTGGCTCCTGGACAATGTGGTAAAATTCAAAGGCCCTTCTTTGCCTCGTGGGTATAACTTTTGGACCAGTTGCAGCTTATAAGGTGTAAACTTCAAGCATTTGCATAAGATCTGGCACACTCGATAACATGGCAAATAAAAGTTTTACTGTCAAATCTATTTCTAAATTATATAAGGCTATTATTTTTTCTTTTATTACATTACCCTAACCTGTGGCTTTTCCATTATTCATTTTCTTTATTGCAGTATTTGCTCTTCTATTAGGATAGTTGAACCCATTTACTTCTTCCTTATTTCAGGCTTTTCATTTCTGTCATCTTTATAAGATCCTCAATATATTCTAGCTGAAATTTTGGGACTGCCTTCATTTTCATAAGTTCTATCTTTTGATTTCATGCAGCCAGAGTTGCTGCTTTTGATTAAGTTTAAGTGCATTTATTTACCCTAAATTTCCTGACATTGTTGATTGATTTATTTATCATTTGCTTTATAAAATTTCCTCTTGGCCTTTTTTTCAGGTCCTTTTTTTCTTTTTTATGGCTTCTACAATATTTTTTAACTTGCGCCTTTCTCCCATACAATCTAGTAGGGCCTACATCTTTGTTCATCCATTTATTATGCTCTTTTGTGCCTTTTAAGGGTTAAGTTTCTCTTTGAATAGTTCATCAAGTAACTCTTTTATTTCTGACCATACCTTTTCTACTTCTGAGAAGTTGTTAGAGCCACGTATAATTTGTTTTGCACAACTACATCGATTTTGTCTCCAAGCTTTTCGTCAGATTTTCTTCAGCCCATTAAGTACTCTGTGTCTTTTGTTTATTTTGTTACGTTTCATCGCAAATTTACACTTGACTGGAATGTGGTCTTAAAGTCAATTGGCATCCAACTATGTTTTGGATATTTTAATGGTGTTTCAGAGTTGTTTCTGAATAAGAATATTTTGTCTGTAGTTCTTTCATTAATGTCCGTCCAAGTCCACTGTCTTTTAGATTGGCCATAATACCTATTAATTATTAAAGATAGTATTGAATTTTTCTATTTCTTCATGTTCACTTTCAGATGTTCGTGCACATAATTAAATAATGTCTAATAATGTTTGGCTACTATGTAGTTCCAACCCTCTGAAATTGTATACCAGTTCTCATTGAGTCTCAAGATTTTGTGCTGTTGTTTCATCAGATAAAATTCCAACCCTCTTTCATCTATTCCTGAGTAATTGGAGTGTTTAGTTTTATGGAATTTGGCCCTTCCTAATTAAGAGCGAATCCCAGGTGTTCAGGTTCATTCTATTTATTGCTTGATTAACATTGTCTGGTTAGGCTTTTTGGCAGTTTTCACAATTCTATGTGACTTTTTTATGTTCATGTTGCAATCAGACCTTGAGGCATCTCCTGCATATGGGTTTCCCTGCTGAAAGTGGGATTTGGATACTGCCTTAAAGTTTTTAACCAGTTTTGGTCCATGATTGTTCTTGGGGAAGTTACAGCAGTGGTTTTCCTTTGTCTCCTGCCACTTTGTGGTCGGGCTCTCCACTGGCTTTTGTTTAGAACTTATCTACAAGGCAGTGAGGGCCTATAAATCTTCTGTGCTTCGGAAGTCTTATTTTTAATCTCACTGGGTTCCACTACCCTCCTTATCAAGTAAAATTCAAAGGGTTGATGTGCTTTGCAGTATACTGACAATAGTCTTCATCTGCTCACATTCAACATAACTTGTCTTTTTGTAAGTATTCTTACTTTTCATATTTTAAGTGGGTTATGTAACAAATTATGAATTTTCTTCTTGTATAAAGTATTGGCATCAAGAAGTGGAATAAAGAGGAGTGTGAGGCAAGGGAAGAATTGAGAGAGAGAGAGAGAGAGAGAGAGAGAGAGAGAGAGAGAGAGAGAGAGAGAGCGAGCGAAGATGAGCATTTGTTCAAGATACTCTTAATTTACATTAAAGAGTGCTCAAAACTGTAATTCTATGAAGTTGGCCAAGTCAAAAAGTTTTAAGAGAGGTCCTGCCCAGATGATTTATAGGAGCTTGTATTAATTAGCATCTAGATATTCAGTTACAATCATATGCTTTTGTTAAGCTGAGATCATAAGTTTTTGTTTGCTTGATTAGTTACCATTGATTCTGGCTGAATTTGAATGAAAAATATATTAAACTACATATACACCATGCACGATTGGCCCACTGTTCACGAAATGTTGCTTGTTGTGCGGTTGCACGTGCGTGATTTTTTTTTCTTTTGGCAACCTTCCTCCATCCCTGCCCCACCCACGACTTTGACCCAAATGTTTGCGTCAAACCCTCTTTACGCTCTAGCAGCAGAAGAAAAAGTTGAGCAGGAGACATCTGATGAAGTACAGGATGAGCAAAAACAGGCAGAGGTGGAAAATGATCAACCAGATATTAAGGATACCACGGAAGATCAGAATTCAGAGAAGCAGGGACAAGCTGAAGAAAAGAAGGAAGAAGTAAAAGACTCTGGAACAAAGCAGGTTGAGAAAGGGTCTGTCTAGGATTGCCATTTAAACAGAAGAAAATAAATTGGCATTGGAATTTTTGCTCTCACAATTAAAAAACACATGAGCCGTAAAAAAGGAATTGTATGTTATGAACTCCATACTTTTATATAACAACAAGGGCTTTAAGAATGGCTAACGCCCCTTTTAAAAGATCATAAATTTATACCTCAGATCAGAGAAAATATAAAATGACATAAATCCACTCGCACTTATTAATTTTTTATGAGAGTATTCAGCATTTGTTTTTCTGAAGCTTCACTTATGGGAAATCATGACTCATATTTTCCCCTACTTGAGACACGATTCTTTTTTCACATTGTCCATTTTACACATTGGATTTGAAAATAATTACATGCTGTGTTTGCTTTACATAACAGTGCACTTAAAAAAAAACTATGGAATATTGTCTTACCCATAAAAGGAATCTATTGTTTACCACATCGGCTTGAAAATTCTCCCTCCTAAACCAGAAAAAATAGTTATTAAATAATTGGTTCAATTTTTTTTTCACAGGAAACTGTTGATATACAATTGTTTTACGACAAAAAGATTGCTCTGGTTTTTTATGGTGAAGCGTAAAATACAACAATTATGATGGGTTTTATGACTTTTTGCCTTTTTTGTTTTTTCCGCATTTTTTTGTGCTCATTCTGGTTCTTCTAAGTTTAAAAAAAAGCAGCATTTGTTGTTCTGACTTATTCATAATTAACTTGAAATGTCTCTTACCTTTCATGTGCAGCGTCAAATTAAATCCCACATTCAATTATCTTTATTAGACTTGGATGTGTTGGATTTTTTCCTTTTTTGTTGGGGAAGGGGGGAGGGAAAGAGAGAGAAGTTTAAATATCATAAGTAGCTAGGTCTATTTATTTTTTTTCTTTGCATAAATATCACTATTTAAAGTACCAAGAGCATGAAAAATGTTTTTTCTCTTTTCTGTTTCTTTCCTCATGTAGCAGATGCAACCGAGCCTTCCACTTGAGAATGAAAGTAGTTGAGAGCATCCTGGCAAATATATAGCCCAAAATGAATCAGAAATTGTCTCATATCATTTATGGTTGTTTTGGGTCCTCTATATAATAGCGTACATGAAGTGTTTGTAATGTATGTAATTGATGAAGGCAAAAAATTGCCATGTTTATATAAATTTCTTTTTCGGGGGGAGGGGGGCGGTTGCAGAGAAATTTTAGTTTGTGATTATTTTATATTTACTCAAGAACAGTCCAAATGTGTCAGAAGCATGTGGTGAATCATTTTAAATCATAGCTAAATCTGAAAACTACATTTGAATTCTAAAACTTTACAATAAATAAGGATATTATATTGTAATTCTTTTCCAAGATTTGATCTTTGGAAAAAAAGAAAGGAAAAAATATTCACATCACATAGGACAGGTTTTGAGATAAAACGGCTTTGTGCTTTCTGCATTGGCATGAAGAAATTATTAATTTCATATATCACTTTTATATATGTATGGTAGTGTTTATTGAACTGTTTAAACAGTCTCTGATATATGTTTTATACTCTTGGCTTTTTTCTTTGTAGGCCTGTGTAACCATTTAAAAATCTTTTTTTTTTTTATCTTTTTGATTTCTGTTTTTTTTTGTCTTTACACTTTTCTGACTATCCATCATTTACTGTAAGTAGTCCATTGATCCATGACATTTTTTGTGTTATAGGGGCACATTTTTTGTTACATATGTATTTTATCTTTTGGTTTTGTGGGAAGGGAAAAGCTGCCACATCTTCCTCAAATCTTTACTTCAACAAAATAGGTACTTACAAAACCAAGGTAAAACTTTAAAAAAAAAATATATTTCACATAAACTAAAGAGGACACAAGACGAAGAAATGTTGCACATTTGTGTTTCCACTTCAACCCCTAGTAAAAAAATATGACGTCTTCAGAGCACAGCTTTCAATCTCAAAGCATATTGTATATATCTTGCCCATTTCACTATCCTCATTACTATAATATATTTGGTGCAAAGCAATGGATGTTAACTGGAAAAGAACTTATTGACAAGGATTGATTATTTCCTTCTAACAAAATTTTCTCAGGTCCACTTGAACTCAGAATGGATGCCACAATATTCAAGCAATGGAGAAATTGATCTAGGAGGCTGTCACAAATTCTGCAGATTGTTCTGATTTTTTTTATAAAATCAGGTCCTTTCATTTCTTTTCCCTTTTTTTATGCAAGGTTCTCTGAGAGACATTTCAGATAAAAAAATTACCAAGATGGATTATTTCATACAATTCTAATAGTACTAAAAACTATAGTGGTTTTGAGGATGGTATCGAATAGTGCGATCGGAAATAATATAGGTTTGTTTTGTGGAATCGACAAGTTTCAATATTTGGAAAGTACACATATTTGAAAATTATTGTAATGTTATATCACAATTATACTTTAAAAGGAAAATTGATGAGCCAATTTAAGCTTTAAAAATTATTTTCTTCTTTTCCTTTTTCTTCTCTGATGGGTAAGGTAGGCTACGTTTTATTTAAAAATGAATGTTGCAAATAATAAGCTGTAATCAATACAATATTTGATATGAGAAACTAAATTTTGTTACTTGGACAAAGAAAATAATCTTGCTTTTACTTATTTGAGTGCCTATCTTTTGGGTTTAATTAAATAAAGAAAATCATCACTGAATATTTTGTGTTTTCAAAAGGCTGAGGCAGCGTAAAAAGGCCCATGCTGATCATATTAACCATGTTTATTAATTGAGTGTGCTTTACTTTGTTGTATTTTCTGTGGAAGACTGTTACACGTTCAAGGGCATACCGGGGCTGAAGAGAAAAACTCAATAATGTAATGTTTAAGTCAAGACTAGAAGCGTGCCAGATGTTTCAAAAATTTGAAGAATTCTTTACACATAGCCCTTGAGTATAGGGAGCGAGAAGATGGTATTATTCATACATAGATATAATGAAGCTTTGTTCACTTACAATCGAGAAGCAGGAGTAGGAGAAAATAAATAAGGTACTTGACTACCACTTGAGGGATTGACAGTTTCGATCCCCAATTTAGCTCAGCAATATCTGCTCCTCTGAACCCAACAAACCCCTTAGCTCATTCCTAGAACGGATTTAACTCTGCAGCATACACGTATTGGGGGGATAAGAATAGGTCTCATAACAAAACAAACTCTGTCTCATTTAACTACATAGATGGATCAGATTTTTGTACTAGTATGGAAGTCAACTAGATAAAGCTAAGATAGAGTGTCATAGTGATGTGCTTTGTTTGGTCAATGCCTGTGCAGCTGTGCAAGTTGGTCGTCTCATTTATACGCATTAAACGTTGAGTAATGTTATGATTATATTTCACAGAATTCCTTTTCTTTTCCTGTTAATTTGAAAAGATAGAAAACCCTGGTGATAACAAGAAGTGATATTATGCGGCGACACGGCAATTCTTTTCTATCATTGCTTTTAGGTGTTGAAAACAATAAAGGCCCATTCCCATGTTGCCTTCTGGTTATCACTTGGTTTCTGAGCATTGAGTTGCAAAGACGTTGCTGCAATTTTTTTCCCAAAACACTAACTCAACATGCAGTGATTAAGCTTATCTTTCCGATAAACAGCTTTGTAAAAAAAATTGGAGACTATTGTGATTCACCTTGACATGCTCAGTGTTAGAGGGCAGCTGTATGTATTTTTTGTTTAATTTGATGCTTTGCAGAAGTATTACCAAAAGTGGAATTAAGTGGCCTAAAAAGCAATCGTAGATAAGCTTAACAAACTTTAAAATGTGATCATACATTTGAAAAAAAATTAGAATGATGTCAGCAATCGACGCTGCCGAATCAGCATGTCCATAATTTCTACCTGGTTGCAGTTTCATATATGGATCTAACATGGAGTGCTATACAAAGGAAGCGCAAGGCGAAAATGTTGACTTTGTTAGCGGAAGCCACATGTTTTAGTGAACGCAGAGTAAAGATCTAGGCCTAGATCTATGGATCATTTAGGTGCCATTATAGCGAATCAACATTAGATCTATTGGACTACTTTTTAAAAAATTAACTAGACCTAGTGACTGAAAAGGATCAAAATTCCTGAGGGGAAAGATCAAAGAGCAGCGGTTATGGCGCTCAAAAAACAAAGACGAAGAAGAAGAAAAACAAGCGAGAGAGAGAAAGATCTGAAGTACACGAACAGTTTTTTTTTCCAGATTCATTACGTCATGAAGCATAATTAAACTAGTAGCAGCAACAATAATAGTGGTTGAAGGAGTGGCAGCAGCTACCGCGGCGATTTTATTATTTTTTTTACAACAACATGTAGAGGTAGTGCTAAGTGAAAAACACACATAATTCTGAATGTAAGTGTGTTTTTCACTTAGTACTACTTCTACATGTTGTAAAAAAAAAAATAAATTCGCCAAGTATTACATTCAGAATTATGTGTGTTTTTCACTTAGTACTACCTCTACATGTTGTAAAAAAAAATTTTTTTCGCGGCCGTTGCTGCTGCTACTCCTTCAACCACTACTATTGTTGCTGCTGCTAGTTTCATTATGCTTTATGATGTAACGAAAATAAAGTATTGAAAATTATATGTGTGGTGGCACAGGAAAACCAGGACAAAGTCGCAAACAACAAAAGGCCACGAACGTCAGAAATAATCGATCAACCTGAAATCTAAAAAAAAAATGAGTTCTTTACATATTGTGAAAGGTTAGCCCTTTATTTAATGTTTCCCAAAATATCAAAGTAAAATTCAACCCAGAAATGTATTTTTTTGGGGGCTTTTTTATTTTAGATATGTATCGTGCAACGTCGCTCAAGATTGTTGTTGTTACATGTTTATAAACGTCTAACTTCAGACTTCATGTGGAAAGACACAACTATAACACAGCATACTATATCGCATATTCGTTCATAAACACGCAAAAATGGTCTATATTATGGATTTTCACCCTGAAAAAAAATCGTCCAGGTAAATAAGGGCTGCAGATTATGTTGAGCATATCAGTTTTTAAATTTTTAGTAGATTTAATAGATCTAGATCCAAAGATTTATGAAAGTTACAATGTCAGTATTGTTGCAAGAGCAAATATCAAACTAGAATCTAGATCTATATTCTATAGAAGTCCAACAACTTTAAATGCGATTTTCTCAGTTTCATTTTTTTTTACATTTCTTAATCTTTATAATGTCATAACTTTGGCTCTAATAAAGATAAACAAAAAATTTAAACTGCACTGTATTCAGCTAAACCAGACCTTTCATTTGGTACCAATATCTCTAGTCAAAATTTTACGTTTGTCCTGGTTTTCCTGTATCGCATCACATATTTTGATTTTTGTGATGTTGACAACCCATTTATTCACCTTTTGCTTCAAAATACCTTTGCAAAGATTATTAATTATGAAAAGCTCAACCAATCTCATGACCTTTAATCAGCAATGTAATGCTTATTCATATTGTTACAAAAAATAGTGTGAGGGATAACAAATTTGTCGTAATCCAGGAAAACTCAGAGCCTGCAATATTTTCAAGCGGCTGCTTCTCAGGAGAAAAGTCAGCCAAAACATATATCTTTTCTTTCTTTTTGAGAACAAATCAATTGTTTCAATCCTTTGCTTTTGACGAGGCACTAGTTTTGAATTATTTTTTTTTATTTTATCCACCGGCTGTTGTCTCTCGCAAATAAAACATTTCGATGGACATAATACAATAAAACTTTCATGTAGAGGAAGAGCATTCACCCATTTCTGCTTCTCAAGCTCATCTTTAATATCTTGGTAATACATGACAAAATATTAGATTGGCCATAGTTGCCTTTACATTTCACAACACTTCAGTTAGTAGGCACACGTTTCGAAAAATTACAGCCTTTGGTGGCTCCATAAAATTGGGCGAGTAGGGATGAAGAATTCAACCGTACTTTGAATTCCCTTGCATTTTAAACATCGTGATGAAAATCAAAGTTCTAGATCTTAATCTAGATCTAGATCTAAATTTTTATAAATATCTTTTATCTACAGCAGAAGCAATGGAACAGTGCAATGAGCGCACACAGATTGGCTTTAGTAATGTTCAAGCAAAAATTAACTTTGTTCAATAATTGGAAAATAATCCATACATTAAGTGCTAACAAACTAATATCACAGACATGATCTTCACTTTCAAGTTGCAACAATAACAACAGATTAACCGATTCAATAATGATAGTCCTATGTTAATAATAGTGCAGAATGGTTTTGCTTCTTTTTTCATAAATTGACATATATATGAAATGCACTAAAAAAAGCTGAAAAAAAAAATTCAAAATATGTTCATGACAGGTGGTTCAATCTCAAATTTGCGTTATATCTTCTAATTTTCTCGTGATACTTATGGAAAGTGGGAATGTACAGGTAAATTGCCATTACGCATGGTCTAAAAATAGATCTTTTACCGTAAAGGAAGCGAAACAAAAAAAATGTTGGCCTTCGCTAGCAAAGTCAAGGTTTTCTTCGTGCGCGTCCTCTGTGCACTAGTCCTTGGGATCTAACAAAAATATCCGGGGCAAGAGTTTGAAGTGGCTATCGTCACTATTCAAATTCGGAAAAATCTAAAAACAATAATCTGATTCAACAAGGCCATGCGGCGCCTTGTTTGGATTCAAGTGGTGACAACCGTATTGCAATATTATGACATCAACACTGAGATGTGAAATGCATTGAACTGCCTCAGAACTGCACTATCCAAACAATTTTGCCAGAAATAGAGAAGTGAAATACAACCCCAATGTCTATCTTAAGCAAAGGTTTTGGTTTTTCAAAACAATATATGCATATTGATAACTGTTAATGTTATGAAACCAAGAGAATTAGATAGCACTGTAGGATTAAAAATGTATAATGAGAGGAGAGCAATTCTGTTTTCTGTTAATATTACAACTGATCTATCTATATAAATATATGAACAGGCGTAGGCTTTGGGATGCTTTAATCCTATCTTGGGACAATTGTTATTGTTACAATCTCACTAAGTTATGAATCGTCTATCTATACTTTTCCTAAATTAATTCCCAGAAAGCGTCGACCCTGAGTTGATGGGTTCCGTGGCTGTGTCCAGAGCTGAAAACTGGGTCGCGCTCTTGCATTGTGCCCGGCCTTCCAATCAGTCACGCATATTTGCCGTATTTTTATTTTTGCACATGAAAATACGCTCTTCTTGTTCCTACTACTACTACTACTACTACTACTACTACTACTACTACTACTACTACTACTACTACTACTACTACTACTACTACTGCTACTGCTGCTGCTGCTGCTGCTGCTGCTGCTGCTACTACTACTACTGCTGATGCTGCTGCTACTGCTGCTGCTGCTACTACTACTACTACACGAAATCTAGATCAGGAAATTTGAGTAGGCTACAGCAAGAGCGGACTGCGGAATTGCTTTGTTGCCGCGAAACGTCACCACCGGCCATCACCTGGTTTCCGGGCTCTGGACCAGTAAGACGTTACTGCATTTTTTTTTGTCTAAACACGAGACCAGCGTATCAATGATTTAGCTCAACCTTTCGAAAACAGCTTTGTTAAAAAAAAACTGGAGTCTATTGCAATTCAACCTGAGATTTAGAAACATGAAGTAGAGCGTAGGGTGAGTTTTTTTTATTGTTTAATTTGATCCGTTTCAACGGTATTGTCGAAAATGGAACTAGTCGGCCTAGCAAGCAACCGTAGATGTAACCTCAAAACTTTAAAACCTGATCATACATAATAGAAAAACTTTAGAGTCAATAAGCAATCGAAAAAGACGAATCAATATGTGCAATAATAAATCTAATTTTTATAGGTGTTAATTTTCTTTCCAGTCAGAATTTTTTTTATATAGATCTTATAGAAACACCTCAGTAGCCTTGACCGGGCAACAGTTAGTAGTGGCAAGCATCACTATTCAAGTTCGGAAAAAACCTAAAAATAATATTGTGCAACAAGGCAATAGGGATAAGCTAGGCCTGGATTGCCTAATACAGCCATTTATTTACTAGTACTATTAGAATTTGATTGCCGTTGCGCTGGCTTTGAAGAAACATAATTTTTCCGGCCTGTACAAAAAGACCTCTGTTCATCACCTAATGGAAGAGAAAGGGCAAAGATTCCTATTACTATACAACATGTAACTAATGTGGGACTGACAATTATCTTTGGGGCGCCAGGAGCTCAGAATTTATAGAGACATCAAAATGGCATAAAACAATCAAAGCAAAATGCTCACCCATGCTCGAGAAAAGTCGACGATGGACCAGTTTATGACCCGACACTCTGCTTAAATGCCGCTGCAAAGAACAAAACTTTGTTGCATCAAACAATGCATTCCACAAAAATTTTCCCCTTTAACGATCGCTGCCAAGTTTTCATTGCAAACGCAAAAAGGCAACAGATATTTTTAAAAAAGGACATGGCTAACGCATTCAAAGACGGTTTTCTGTCTCATGTGAAAGGGAGCGTTTTTTTAGTTGAACTGGCGGTCAAACGAAAGAAAATCCAAGCTTATCCAATCGTCGTGTGGACTGTCCATCCAGAAACGCTTGAAATGCGCTTGGGGGTCACTTCGTTGCCAGTGCTAGAAGATTCTCCCACAGCTGAAAAGATTTTCCTGTTGTTGAAGTCACTGCTTAAAAAAAGTAGGAATTCTATGGTCGAGTGCATTTCTTTTGGCTGTAATAATGCAAGTGTAATGGCGGGAGTGCTCAAGGTGTGTTCTAGTTCATAAAAAGGGGAATCCCAACTGCTTCCTTTCTGGCTGCTCACTTCATTCCATGTGCCTTGCGGCAGAATAAGCTGCCAAGTTCCCGAAAATGTCAGTTCGATGTTCTGGTGGCATACGTTTATTACTTCTTCTTTAGGTACCTTGTCTGAAACACACATCGACGATCATGTTCCTCCACTCAAACCTATTCTCAGTTAACCTTATAAAGATGTTATTGCTACCCTTGCCTAATTCCCATGACTTTCAATAAACGTGATTCTGTCTATCTCTACTGCGCTTGCCTTCAACTAATCCAGTGATTACTTTGTCTTCTAAACCATTGTGTCGGCAAATATGGCCTAAAAACTGTAGTCGCCTCTGTCTTATGGTTTTAATTGATGATCACTCAAGACTAGCCTCTTTCAGTATCACTTCATTGCACTTTTTCTGGCCATGATATCTTTATCATTCTTCTGATAAACCACATCTCTACTGCTTCTAGTTTTTTCTCTGTTTCTTTGTTTATTGGTCAACACTCACTTCCATACAAAAATACTGACCATACATGGTTTCATTACCCTTATTTGGGTTTTCATACTTATGTTTCTGTTTGCTAGTAATAGTTTCATTTTTTCAATGTATCTCTGGCCATGAATTTTTTTTACTTATTTCACTTGTGCATCTACCTTCTGATGTTATCAGGTAATCTAGATATTTTGATTTTGTGATTTGTTTGATTTGTTCATCTTTGCTAACGAGATTGCACTTGGGGTTAGGGGCTTTCTTTGAGATGACTATACATTCCGTTTTCTTTACATTCAAAAATAGGCCCGTTCTTTCGCTCTCTAAAACTGGAGTATCTAGAAATTTTGGAGTTGTTCATTAGGTTCTGCTATTAAAATTGTGTAATCTGCATACCTGAGATTATTAAGATTCTCTCCAATTTTTTTAAAGCCTGAAATATCATCAAGATCCCTTAGGATTATTTCACTTTATAGTTTAAAAGCATCAGGATACATTACACTTCCCTTCCTCACACCTCTTTCGGTGGACTTGAAATCACTATGTTATCCCTCATTTCTTATTGATGCAATTTGATCCCAGTATAAATTTCTTATTACTTTCAGATCTTTCCCATCAACGTCTAATTTCTCTAGCATTAGAAACAACTTTACATGTTCTAATTTGTCAAAGACCTTAGAGTAATGAATGAAAAGAGATGGAGAGCTTTTTTGCATTTCTATACACCTTTCTTTAAGCATTAAAAATGATTATTGCGTTTCTAGTCCCTTTATCAGGCACAAAGCCTAACTGTTTTAAGATATTTCTGATGTAGGACTCTTGCGTATTCTATGCATCAAAACACGTAATAGCATTTTTGTAAAATAGCTAATTAACCTAATTGTTCTATGAAGTTCACATTCTGTTGCTCTTGCTGTAGGTAGTACAATGGAAACAGATTTACAAAGATCTTCTGGAAATGTCCCACTGTCGTATATTGCATTAAGAAGTTTTGTTATGAGATCTATTGCTGTATTATTAAATGTTTTAATTATTCCTACTGGTATGTTATCTAGTCCTGAGGCTTGTCCATTTTTCATTTTCTTTATTGCCGCCTCTACCTCTTCTTTAAGAATAGTTTGACCGTCTATGTTTTTCATTATTTCGGAATTTTAGCACCTATCATCATAAAAAAATCTTCAATATATTCTGACGGTCTGTTAAGTATTTCCTTTTTTTTAATTAACATTGTCGAGTCTTTTGATTTGATGCAGCCAGGGCTACTGCATTGGGTTTTCTTACCACTGATATCTTTATTTAAGCATTTCCTGATATTGTTGAATTAACCTTTTTTCTTTTGCAACTTTTGTACTTGCAATTTATTTTGAATTTTACGTTTAGGTCGTTGTATTTGGCTTCTACATTTTTAGATTTGCGCCTCCCTTCCATCAAATCGGGTATTTCTTTCTTTACCCATTTCTTATGCTCTTTTTAATCTTTTGGGGCATGTTTTCTCTATAAGTTTTATAACTTCATTAAGTGAAGTTTAGAGTGTTGTTTAGAGTCTCATTTTGTTATGTACGGCTAAGATTTTCTTTTCGAATTTAGGATTAATGCCTGTCCTGTCTTAATTTCTGAGGTTTTGTCGTAAAGTTACATATGATTGGAATATGGCTCCCGGAAGTAATCTTGATATTTTGACGGCGTTTCGGAATGGTTTTTCAATGACAATATTATCTATTTTGTTTCTACTTTTAGAAACGGGGCTCTTTCAAGTCCATTGTCGCTTAGGATGGTTTTGATACCAAGTATACATTGTGATGGTAAAATCATTGATGTGGCACCATTCAGTTAGACTACTTCTATGCTCATTTACAGTCCCTTTGCCACTGGGCCCAACATCTTCTACCCTTTGATCCTCAACTTTTGCATTGAAATCTCCCATTATTATGATGATTTTAGATAGTCTTTTGCTTTATATATTTCTTCATAAAACTTTTCAACTTCTACATCTTCACACTCAGATCGTGTTGCATATACTTGAATAATTCCTAGATTTAATAGTTTAGTTACCAATTTAGCTAAACTACTCTGTCGGAAATCGGACAACAACTTCCCAGACGTTTTGTTGTTGTGGCATTAAATAAGATACCAGTGCATCTTTCATGTGTATGTCCCCGTTAGTAAATTAGAGTTTTGTTACCTAGTTTTATGGAATCTGCCTCTTTCCATCTGACCTCAGCAAGCCCCAGGATATTGAGTTATACTCTGTCCATGTGTTGAATTACATTTCTAATTTTCCTTTGTGATGCAGTGCATGCACATTCCATATCGCTATTTTTATGTTTGTTTGATATTAACTTTGCGAGCAGATGCTGGATGACCACCTGGAGTCACTTGCTGTACATGGTTATCCCTGCCGAACGAGGGATTTGGATTGGAATCACAAACCTCATTAACTTTGTTAGCCGAGATTTTGGCTTGGTTTTGCATCATGATTTTTTTTCTTGGGAACCTACAGCAAAGTTTGCCGCTTGCCATTTAGTAGTATTTGACGAAAGGCAACGTGAGGCAGGACAATCTTGCAAAGCATGAAGATTTCTGTGGCAAGAAAGATGGAAAGCATTGAAGCATGTCAGCACAATGTGGATGAGCATCGGAAGATGTCTCAATCCGCTTGTGGATGATTGTTTTCTACTGCGATTTTTTTTTCGAGGAGGGAAAGGACAAGAACACACAAAAAAGGGTCGTCTCTTAATCCACAGCCAATTCATCTCATGAACAGCTGAACTCCCACTCAAAGCGCCCCCATGCACTGTTCTCACAATTATCCGTGAAAATGTTTTAAACTTTCCTCAATCAGAATCAGTATGAATCATCACAGATACATCACCTTTACGTTTCCATAATTGGAATCAGGAACAATTTCAGAACAGCAACTTAATTTATACTACTATTTAGATGTACAGGCTCTCTAACATTAGTTGTTTATTTCCCATCGATTTCTGCAAGCTCTCTCCAACGATCTCACAACCATTCTTATAGATACCCACCGCCCACAGGTTCTAGTAGAAAATACTAGTTGTTATGTGCATACACAAATTAAAATATATAATAAAAGCGATACAAGCTAGAATTCTAGAGCAAAGCAGAAATAATAGAATTATGTCATTAAAATTAGCTAAAAATATAGGCCAATCAAACTTCCCCACAGGAACCATCGATATGATGTAGCAACTTCTTGAGATAATGCCTGCCACGCACCACAGAAACCTTCTAGAAATCCCTAGATCTAAATGGGGAAAAAACTAAAGTGGGTCTCATGCTTAGTCCAAGTATTGGGGAACAAGGAGTAGGGTCCTGATTGTTCTTGGCTTAAGAGACCTACCTATCCGTTTAGTGCTGGATGGACACGGAGGAGCAATGATAATTTGATTTGGATGGATAAATGAAACAAACACCAAAATAGTACTACTAAACTAATAATAGGTCTAATATAGGCTTACTCAAAATCTGATCAAGCATTACAAATAAATAAGATCATATAACACAACATAATCCATTCTGAATCTGGATTCAAATCTAGATGTAAATTCAACTTACACTAACAGCAACCATTTGTCACAGGCGGAGTCATGGTGTCCAGCGAGGTAGGATAAAGTAGGATATTTCACTTCGAGGTCGAATTGGTAGTAAAAAAAAAATCAGATAATGGCGCCTGATTTTTTTTTGCTGTTGTTGTTGTTATTGCGCGATATCTCGTTACGTGATAATAAGCAGATAAAGAAAGAGAGGATTTGTGCGTTGAAAGACACTTTTCAGGCATTCTTAACACCCTTTTGACCCGTGTTTAGTTCGACATCTGTGATTGGTTAGCAGATTCACAGTGTCTATGTCGATGATAAGCCTAGCTTGGCCTTGAATCTAGGCCTTGTCGACATTCACCGAAAGTAAATAACTGCGGTTGGCAGGTTGATTTGATTGTACAGTTCACTTCCTTCCGGTTTCAGTTGAATTATTATCGTTTGGACTGGCTTCCTCTATGTACATTTTCATCCGTTGACGTCGAGAAGTGCCCTCGTTTATTTATGCTTTTTTCTTTTTTTT